>JAJJXC010000066.1:0-262687 GCA_022432385.1 Xylariaceae sp. FL1272
TAGTTTTTTTAATACGTTATTTTTCTTATCGTTTGTTTTTTTATAAAGCTTAAAACAATTTTTAAAAATATACCCCGTTTTTTTATAATTATAACACTTATAAAAATTATATACTTTTTTAAACTTGCTCCAATTAGCGTTATATCGCTAACTAAGCTTTTTTTTTTCGGGTTACTTTTATAAATTATTTATCTAAGTTTTTTTTTAACCTTTATTAAACCTTTTATTTTTAATCTTTTCTAACGGCAAAAAATCGCTGTTTTTACGTACTTTTTTTTTGCTTACGCGCTTTGTTTTAAAATTTTACGTGCTTTAAATACGCTTAATTTTATTAGCTATTTTTATAAAATCTTTGAACAAAACTTTGTTTTAAATTAAAACGTTTTTTAAATTTTTACTTAGCTAATATTAATAATAATAAACTAAGCGTTACATCGCCGACCTTTCGGTCGGGTTATTTTCGGTTTTTTTAATTATCGTTAACTATCGAATATAAAAGTTTCGAAAAAAAAAATTTCGTTATATTAACCGTAATACATTTTTTTAAAGCAATATAAAATATATAGTCTATTAGTTTAAAATCGATATTTAATTTTTATACAAATTTTTAAAAATTTGTTAAAATATATTCCGTTATAAAGTTTTAATATTTTAATATACCGCAATATACGTATTAATTATTTATTACGTTTACGTTAACTTTAATAAAAACTTAATTGATTTAAAAATAATCTACTTAATCAAATTTTTAAAAATTGTTTTTTATAATTATTATTATTTATTTTTCAATTTGTTAAAAAGTGTTTTTTTAATAAACATTTAACAATTATATAATAATATTTTAATATTATTTTAATTACTAGAAAATTTAGCGTAAATTGTTAAAACCGTTTTAATAAAAACTTATTAGCTCTTTATTATATTATAAAATATTTATATAAAACTTATTTATTTATCGCAATAATATAAGCGTTTAATATAGTAATATTTACAGTATCGGCGCTTATTATATAAACAAAATATATCGTTATTAATATTAAAAAATTCGTTCGATAAACTTAATAACGAATTAAAGTTTTTTTTTCCGTCGTTTTTTCGATAAATAAGCTATTTTTTTTTTATAAAATACTAAAAATGTTTTAATTTTTATTATTATTATAATCGTTAAAAATACAGCTTTTATTTTCTAATAAGTCGTTTTTACAGCTAAAACTAAGTAATTTTTTATAATCGTTATTAAAATTAAAAATAAATATTATTATCGTGTTTATTAGCTTTTTAACCGTGTTTTATTTCGGAAGTTTAAGCGAACCGGGTATTAGTTTTCGTTTTAATTATTATTACAATTTTTTTTAATAACTTTTTATTAATAAAACGGCCGAACGCAGTTTTTATTAACTAGCTATCGCATTATTTTTAAAATATAAAAATAAAAAAATATTACAAAATAAATAAATATAAAATAATAACTAGTATTTTAAAAAGTAGGTATAAAAATAAACTTTTATTTATAAAGTAATTATTTAAAATGTGCGCTATTTAATTATATCGCCAAATGTTCGGCAGAACTTTGGCGAGTTAATAGCGTTAACTAGGTGACTTATTTACTTTAGCCACACTGGTTAAAGGCCATAATGGCTACGGCATGCCCTTAACCCTCACGTAAAATAAATGTTTTAAATAAAAAATTAAAATATAAAATTTAAAATAAATTTAAAAACTATACTATTTTAAAACTTAACGAAATAAGGAATTTTATAATAATAATAACGATTAACAACTATAAAAAATAAGAAAAACGTTTAATAACTTATTTAAATAATATTTTAAAATCGAAATTACTAAATAAAACGAAATTTCGAAATTATTATCGATAAAATATTAATAATATATTTTATATAATAATATATAAAAATAAGCTTTATATTTTATTAAAACTGTAAAAAAAATTAGTTAAAAAACTGTATAAACATTTATTTATAAAATATTAAAAATAGTTTAAAACTATTATTTGTTTATAAAAAAACTATAACTTTTTAAAAATAAAATCAATAATTAAAAAGGTTTTATAAAAATATAACTTTTATAATAAAATAAAGTTATAACGATATAAACTTTATAGCTTATTACAATTAATATTATTATTAAATAAAACATAATTAAAAATAACGTTCGATTTTATTATAAAACTTTTTAAATTAAAAAAATTTATAATAAAAATATATTATAATAATATTTTAATTATTATCAATAAAATAATAAAATATAAATTGTTTATTTTATATAAAAAAGCTATTTTAGTAAAAAATATAGTTTACGTAATTATTTAATACGTAGTATTTAATTATAAATAGCTTAAAAAATAAATTACAAATTGAAAAAAAAACTATAGTTTTAAAATATTAACAATCGCTAGTTTATACTATCAGTATAAAATATAAAATAATAATAATATATTATTTTTAAACAAATAAATAAAATAAACGATTAAAATAAATATTAAAAACATATTTTAAATATTATATTAATTATTAATAAAACGATTAAATTATATAGTTATTTATAGTATAATTAGTTTATAATAATTTAAACAATAAAAACATAAGTATATTATTTTTTAAAACAAACTATAGTTATAACTTAAATGTTTTACGGCAATTTATTTAAAATAAAATTATAGTATTAAAAGCTAAAATAAAAGCCGACAAGTTTATAAAATTATATTGGTATTTATAAAAAAAAATAATGTTTTTATACAAACGTATAAAACGTTATACAAATAAAAAAAAGTTTTTAAAACCGATTTTTAAAAAAAAATAAAGTTTATTTTTTAATAAAAAACATTAAAGTTAAAAAACGACTAAATATAAAACTTAAATACAAGTTTATTAAACTATTTAAAATTTTAAAAAAACTTTCGAATTTAAATTATCGATTATTATTATTTTAAAAGATAAAAATATATTTAGTTTTTTATATTTCGTTATTAAAACTAATACTAAAAAGCGTTAAATTTTAAATAAAACTAAAAATCAAAATCGATTAAAATAAATATAAAATCGAAAACATATTAAATTTATATTAATATAAAAAAAAACTTTAATATTTAGTTAAATAAAAAAGTTATTTATATATAAAGAATTTATAAAAATTTAAAAAGTTTTTAACGAACGCGCTAAAAACGGTTAAACGTTTTTACCGCTAAAACCTAAATTAACTAAAAATAAAAAAAAATCGATAAATAAAATCGAACAAAAACTAATTAAAATTAAAAACAATAAAAAACTTTAATAAACGAGCTTATTTTTTTACGATTTTATACTATTTATTTTTAATCCGATTAATTTTATTTAATTTATTAAGCGTATTTACGTTTTATTAAACTATTTTAATACTACGTTTTTTTAAAAAAAAATTTATTTTTTTAAACGTATTAGTTTTAAAAACGCGTTGTTTATTTTTTATTAAACGTAAAGTAATTACTTTTTAATTATGCTTTCTTTTTACTTAATACGTTAATATTTAAAATAAATATTCTAAAAAAAAAGAAAAACTTATAGTTTTTATTACAATTTATCCCAGTAAAAATATATCTTTTATACTTTTTTATTCCGTTTATTATAATATATTTAAAGTTTAAGAAATTATAACGTATATACGGTATAACTTTAAAACCGTTATTATTAAAAAATTTAATAAAATTAATTTAATAAGCGGTAATGTTTTTAAATTTCGCGTAAAGTTTTCGAATTTGGTTTAATATAATAAAAAGTTAATCGAAAACTAAAAAAAAAAAATCTAAAACGTAATAAACGAAGTACTTATACTTTTTTATTATTAAAAACAATAATAATAAAAGAAAAAATA
Organism: Xylariaceae sp. FL1272; assembly: GCA_022432385.1. Lineage (NCBI taxonomy): Eukaryota > Fungi > Ascomycota > Sordariomycetes > Xylariales > Xylariaceae > Xylariaceae sp. FL1272. The sequence continues at coordinate 3,868 of JAJJXC010000066.1, forward strand.
ATAATATTACAAACTAATATTTTAGCTAATTTATTATTTAAGCTTAGTAAAAAATAAATAATTTAAACACGATTAATAAAAAAATATATATTTAAAAAATATGTATAAATTACGTAATTTTAATTAATTACGCTTAATAAACAATATTAAATAAAATAAAAACAACAATTAATAGTATTTAATAAGCAGTATTAAATATATAGCATTAATATAAAAAAAAATATTATAAAAAAAGAAAATTTTATATATCTAGCTATTTTTTTACTTATCTTTTAATTTAAATATTTATTTTGTTCTTAAAATTAAATAAAAAAAATCTCTTAACAATTTGTAAAAATAATTAACTACCGATTTTACTACTATAATTCTTGTTAAATCAAAACCTTATTAAACCGATCTTTAGGTAAACCATGTCGTCACACTTTTTTAAAAAAAATAAACATAAATAAATCAATCGTACAGTTACTTGTTTCTGCCTTTTAATGCGCACAAAGCCTATTCAACACTATTAAATAAAGTTTAACAAAAAATCGGGTTTAGTTTTAAGTAAAAATCGTTATTAAGTTTATAAAAAAATTGCTTTTTTATTTTTAAAAAATATAACTAATAAGGTTATTTAACGTTTTTATATAAAATAGTAATTTTTATAAAAGTTTAAATAGTTTTTTTTACGATAAATTAGTTTATTATTATATATAAAATACTGTATTAACTAAAAAGCTTTATTTATAAAAATAACGTAATTTATAAATAAAAAAGTTAAATTTTTAAAAAAAAGTTATTAACGTTTAAAGTTAGGAAAAATATCGTAATTTATAAAAAAAGTCTTTTTAATAATAATATTTAAAGTTATATCGATAACAGAAAAGAATTACTAAAAGAATACCCGTTTTTATACCGTAAAGTTAGCATATAATACGTTTTTTATAGTTTGTTTTCCTTATTTATTATGATTTAAAATGCTACGAAAAAAGAATTTTAATTATAATCGATTTTAAGTTTTTCTTTTAATAATTTAATAAATTACCGGTTTATAAAAAAATAGCCGGTAGTTTCCGTATTAATAAAAATATATTTAGCTATAAAAAACAGTTTATTTATTATCATAAAACTATAAACAGTACATTAATTATTTTTTAGAAATCGGAAATCGATATAAACGAAAATAAGGTTTTTTATTAAAGCCGATATATTTTTTAATTTGCTTAATCTTATTAATATAATTCTTTAAAAAAAAGTCTTTATTATTTAAAGCTGGTCTTTTTCTAAATTATTATTTTTCAATATATTTTTGGCTAAAATTTAATAAAAAACGAAATAAGCGTTAATTATATTAACGTAAATAATAGTTTTATCGAAATAGTTATGAAAAAAATAGCCTGTTTTCTTATAGTTAAAACATTTACCTTTATATTTAAACTAAGCTATTTATTTAAAAATAAAATACAAAGCTTGTTTAGAAATAAAAATATAAATACGGTTTTATTATTATATATAAAAAGTTAAAAAAAAGCTTTTATAATCGTAAAATATAATATTATTATTATTATTACAGCTATTTTAGTTATTATTTTCGATAACCATATATTATTTATAAGAATTTTTATTATTACGATTAAAATTATAATAAAACGTTTTATAATATTTAATAAAAATATTAAAGCTAATATTATTATTAAAATATTAAATAATAACCAAATTTTTAATTTTATTAAAGAACTTTTTATAAAATTCCTTTTTTAGTCGCTATAAAAAAGCTAACGCTCGTTAATGTAGCAAATAAAATTATTATAAAAAGTTTAATACCTATTTAAATTAAACTTTTTAAAAAAAAATTCTTTAAATTTTTATCAAGTTTTTTAAACGCGGTTAAAATTTTAGTATTTTATTTTAAAATAATTCTTGCTCTTTTAACCGCTGCCGCTTTTCTAGATTTAATAGCATCTTGTTTACATCGTAGTTATCGGGTAAGCCAAATAACGGCGGCGTAGACCTTAAAAACGCAATAAATACAACTAGTTCTTAAAACAAAATGTATAAACCCGCCTAATTAATAATACCGATCGTTTTAAAATTATTATTAACTATATTATTACTATAGTAAAAGTTTTTATAAACTAATAAAAATAGACTATAGTTTTTATCCAATAAAAATAGTTTTTCAGTTATAGATTTAATTTTAAATAAAAATATATTAATAATATCGAATATTTATTACGTTAATTTATTACTTATTATTTCAAATATTTTGTTTTTGTTATATAAAAATGTGGTTTTTTTTGCCTAAGTTTCGAAAAACGCTATCGTTATATCGAAAAGCCCGCTAATATTTAACATAAAACCGATATCGTATTTGCCGTTCGCCTTTTTAATAATAAATCCGATTTTAAGCAAACAGATAGCAGTTATTTAAACCTATTAAAGTTAGAACAATCCCCATATATAATAATATAAATATAACCTTTATATAATATTTAACTACCGAGCAATAAAATCTATCTTAATACGCTAAAAACACTTAACTTTTATAAGCTTTTTACTCTTTAATAAAATTTACCGTAATATTTTCTAGCAAAAACTTTATTAGTATAAAAAAACTTTAACCGGATTATCTTTATCGATTTTATAAACAAAGATTTACGGTATAGGGATTTGTAATCGGTTTTAAACTAAGTATATTATAATTTTTCTTTTTATAATTTGTTCGAATTTATAAACAATCTATAAAAAAAAATCCGAACGATTTATCAAGTTTAGTTTAAAAATTAAATAAAGCAAACGAAATTATAAAGTCCGTTAGTAAAGTTTTCGAATAAAGCGTATAATAGTCCGTAATTAAACTCTAAAACGAAATAATAAAACGCGTTTTAATTTATATGTTTAATAGTTTACTAAATAAAATAAGCCAGATTGTACTTAGTTATTACCTAATTTAATGTTTTAATATTAAATAAGGATTAAGGCATTATTATAGGCTGTAATATATTCGTTAAAAAATGGTATTAGTTTTGTAGATAAAGCGGGAAAAGAGTTAATAAGTTATACTACAGTGGTTCAAATTAGGTGGCAAAGTTGGTATTAGCCTCCGCAAATTAGGAGGCTAGGCGGTCTCGCTAAACGGGCTAACAGATTGCCGATTAAAAGTGTATCGGGGATCCTGTTTTATAGTCGCTACAACAAAGACCAGATTTTGCGCTCGACAAACTGGCAACAATTGCTACCTCTTTCCGGGTTTCTTTTCGATACCGACCTTCTCTAAAGTTTAATTCCTGGTTTGATTGTTGAACAAGTAGCGCAAGCCTAAGTCCGGAACAGTGCCTGTGCTTGTAAAACATAGATACATTATGATAATAATACCTAGGAGTCGAACATTGTGGAATACTGGAAAACAAAAGGCAAGCTGCAAGTTTGGGAGGACTTGGTACAAACCTTGATAGCCCGTTATGCAACTGATAGGTCCAGCTTCGGCTTTCTATCCTAACATCTGACTAATTACCTAGGTAGTTTCGGAATCTCGTCTATAAAGTGCGGTTTTATATATGCCCGAAATTTTGAGGGTTCTTGGTCCTGACTGGTGTGTAAATTAAGTAAGTAGTATGGTTTTAGTGGTGGTTGCAGCAAGAAAAAAAAAAAAAAGAAAAGAAAAGAAAAGGGAGGGTGGCCAGGTTGATTAGCTGTGGTTAACTTACTCTGGAGGAAAAAGATTAGCTGTGGTATGTCCGGCTACGTAATCTAATTGGTTGATTGCGGCTACGGCTAATATATATCGGTGAGAAGGAGGGTGTGGCTTTCACCGATTTCTGCTCTGAGTCACTGAGATAAGGATACTGTCCATCTGGCACTCCAACTTCTAAGTTTCTGCAGCCGTCAATTATTCACTCTTTGAACACAACCTAGCTCTAGACTTCGTTGAACTCTTGCTTAGCTGTGGAATTTCAGTACTGCCTTTAACTATCAACTCCCAGGTCATAGTGCGGCTATATATTCAGTCAATTCTAACCGAGGCCTTCTGCCCAACCACTGTTCGCAACTCCATGTTGATCGATACCCCACGGTTGGAATTGGTGACTTCTTCCCATGCCTGCTTGAGGATTGTAGAATATTCAATGGCATCTTCAGAACTCATCTTCTGCCTCCATTCCTCCCAGGTCATGAAAGCAGTATCAGAGTAGTAGGCCAGTCGATATGGATCACGGTATTTGTGCTCTTCGATAATATTCAGGAGGCCGTTTTCTTCAAAAGAGCGCCGCAATGAGTTTACCCATCTTAAACCCCCGGCAGCGTTAGCGTTTCGCTCATATATAGATACGCGACCAAAGACTCCCGTTAGTGTAGAGCAACATAATTAAGGGTCGGATTACCTGGCGTCCATTCTTGAGTCTTTGTATCCCAGGCTGCTTGGGAATTCTCCAGCTTTCTTTACATAGGTATACGGAAGATCGGGGCTTGTCGTGTCAAAACGATGACTTGGATGGTCCAGTTCATCCCATTGAAGCCATCCACCCGGCTCTAAGTTGCTATCAGCAAGCCCCTACTCGCACACAGGAACTCACATACTGAGTAACAACTTGAGATTCCCCAGTACAAATGCAGGGTCATCCCCGATAACGCACATTAGAAGCCGTGAATGCACCACACTTGATACCATAATATGAGCCACGGGGTGTTCGTGTATAAATGAAGGGATCACAAGATACTGACTCGAATTTCCCATGAAGCTCACGTGGCATGGGCTTCAGCACGTCAATAACAGCCGATTCCACATTGCTCGGCAACCATTTGGCCGGCGGGGTTTGTTCCAAGTTAACATCGGAGATGTGGAATTTGACACCAGGGAACTGAAATGCCAGGTCTATAGCCCAAACACTAGAACTGGAGTAAGTGACTATATTGGGAGATAGTATATAAGTTTGGCCTACCCTGTGCCGGTCGCAACATCAGCAACGGTCATCCCAGGTCTCAACTCAATGCGCGGATGAAGATCATAGCCAACTTCTTTCACCCATAAATACTGTGTGCTGATTAATACATAGTGTTGATACCAGAATTTGAGAGAAAGATCGTACATGTTGAAGGTTGAGACTCGACACTAATTAGCATCAGATAACTGCATGGTGAGACAAGCTTACCGAGCTGAAGATTGGTAGTCTCTATTGAGAACGTATTCATGTGCAAGGGTACCTTCACACATACTTGCTGTGCGCCCGTGTCTCGCTCTCTCTGGACACCCGGGGACTCTTAGGGGCAATGTTAGGTGTTCGATAGGTGATTGACAAGAACTCGCTGAGGACACTGCTCGGTCATCAATGACAGACTATTACTCTCACGGAGTATTGTATGGTTAAGGAAAGCGACAGTCCATAGCCAGCCCGGGCCGGTTTCTCCGATTGGCTATTTGCTTTACAGACCGTATTTTCACCTTTATTGTTGTCTTGGCCAATGTTTTAGGTAAGTCAGATAACTACTGATCGTTGCCGAAGTATCCAGCCTATCCTGATTGTCATTGGGCGTTGGTGCCAACTTCGACAGCGCCAAAACGCCTCTTTTCCACTTTGAAGGAGGCTTTATGTTATTTTTCCAGAACATGGAAACCATTGACACTGCGCCGTTTCGAATCTTGATCGTTGGAGGGGGCATCTCAGGGCTCATTGCTTCCCATTGTCTCCAGTTAGCTAACATCGAGCATGTTGTGTTTGAACAACGTGAGGATATAGCCCCCGCTCAGGGCGCTAGCATTGCCATATATCCCAATGGGGCCCGCATCCTGAGCCAAATTGGCTGCCTCGACGCTGTGAGAAGTAGAGCAACAACCTGTTCGCAACGGAAGTCCCGCTCGCCAGACGGTACTCTCTTCTCTGCTACAAGCTTCTTCCGACACATCAAAGAAAGGTTTGCATACATCCCTTGTTGTAAATAGGTATATCGGTCTTGCGCTGCGTTGGCTGACGTGCGCCCAATTTTAGTCTTGGCCAAGATGTGCTCCTCATTGAGCGGAGACAGCTTTTGGAAGTTCTTTATGATCGCCTTCCTGATAAGTTACGAGTGCGAGCCGGTGTCTCCGTGAAAAACATTTCGAGCAGTGAAAGCCATGTCGAAATCCGTTTACAGGACGGCAGCGTCGAGAAGGGTGATCTAGTTATGGGGTGTGATGGGGTCTATAGTACTGTGCGCCGGTACATGTGGGAAGTTGCCAATGCAGAAGCACCAGGTTCGATATCTGAACAAGAGAAGTTGAGTAAGCGGTATCAATCTCTCATCACCATTGACTGTCTTCTTTTGAACATTATAGTCATTGACTGAGGTGATCTCAAAGCTTTAAAAGTCAAATGGATGTGTCTCGTTGGCATTGGGCCAAACACACCACAACTGGGGACGAATGACATGACTGTAGTGCACGACACTCAGAGCTCATTCTTAATACTGACCCAGCCCAATCGCACATTCTGGTTCTGTTTCTCACATGTCGATGGTCCCTTAGGGTGGCCTTACCAGCGCGCCTATTCCGCCGCGGACATAGAAGCAGTCATGGGAACCATTGCCAAGAAGCCAATCACTGATGAACTGAAGTTCAGGGACCTCTGGGAGCAGAGAGAACGTGCAGAAATTGTACCGATCGAAGAAGGCATTTTCACAAGATGGCATGCGGGCCGAGTTGTAATAGTCGGCGATGCAGCGCACAAGGTATCAGCGAACCGGCCATAGCCACCATGCTGGGTCTGAAAGTTGAATTAACCACTTCACAGGTTACACCCAACATAGCTCTAGGGGGCAACGCTGCGATGGAGTCTGTTGTTGTTTTGTGCAATGAGCTTCATGGCTTGGTTGTGGGGCAGCAATTGAGGACAAAGCCAAACCTGAAAAGTCTCCAGGGTGCTTGCGAAGCGTATCAGAAAAGACAGGAACCCCGGGTGCGCCAGGTTCTATGGGTCTCGAGATTTGTGACGAATCTCGAGGCTTGGGGCAGTACTATGCACAGATTCCTGGCAAACTGGATCATTCCTTTCCTGCCTGAAAGAACGGTCCCAGACTTCCTGGCACGAGTCTTGCGTGGTGCTCCCGAGGTTAAAATCGCCTGATTTCACGATCTCATAGAATGTTAGGATTAACAAGAATAATAAATAGCAAGTCGTTGATGTCCAGTCAATTGAATTCTGTGACATACTCTGTGCTTGCTTGTCATCTACTACTGGTTCGAGGTTCAATGACGGGTGTTGAATCATCAAGGAGTATATGTAAGAAAGCTCAGTTAAAGTCCAGCATGTTATTGTAAGTCCCAAGTTGACAGCTCTCAGACCTTTACATGCGCATATCAAGGGACATATAAGGCTTCATGAACCACTTCTCAGTATATAGTGTAGTGCTATCTTTTCGGCTCAGAAACTCAATACATTGGAAACCTGATCTCGCTCCTGATCAACTAGTCCATGGCGGTAGAGGCCACTACGAGTGACTGTCTCGATTCTATCGTCAGTCCGTCTTTAGCCACAATGATGCGTGAGTTCGTTACGAAAATGCTGTTCTCAAGAAATTTGAGTGATTCGTCTGATACTATGTATGTGTTGTATCCCGCTGTTTGTCTTATAAGCTGAAGTAGAGTAGTTCATTCTAGACAAACAACTTACTAGAGCGCCCGAATGGTATAGTCTTGGAGTCAGCGTGTCCATCAAAAATCATCTTGACTTCCGGGGCCATATCAATGATCCCTTTATATGTGAAGTCAATGGAATGACCTTCGGCCGTTCTATAGCATCGTTAGATCTATGAGTCAGTGACCGGAGACTGATGCCAAGATAAAAGATTCTTTTTACTTTGCTACTCCCTTGAAATCAATGCGGGCATGTTTCCCGTCCGCGTCGAAGGAGAGCCAGTCTCCTGCGAACCGAATGTCACCTTTGAAAGCAGGCTCGAATCCAGGGATGCTTTCAATGGTTCCAGAAGCCGTCGTCTGACAAGTTTCCGTCGTATCAGCTGACCATGGCTTGAATGGTAGGGATATTCCAGGTGAGCTTACGAAATGACTGAGAGTCGAACCAGTGTGTGTGACACCTGAATTAATCAGCAGCTGGCTATACTGGGCCAACGGGTAGAACTACCCACCGAAAGATGACACCTCGCCAGCCTTCACGGTGAAGATGATGGCGGGCTTGAGGGTTGGATAACCAGTAGGTACAGACGCCATAGTGGAAGGAGAGTTTGGCACACTGCAGGGCGATTGAGTCTGTATGAGTGACAGATTGCGAAAAAGGGAGATACAGCAGGGAGAGCGACGAGTGGGGGGGGGGGGGGGGGGGGGGGGGGGGGGGGAATAATTGAAATCGTCAGGTTCCGGACCGACGCAACAGTGTCGAAAGGCTACCTTAGGTACACACTAGACCCGATACCTCACATGATAGGAGGGATGAGAGTTAAATGTTTTTATTAGGTTTGTTTTACTGTTTAACATATAAAACGTTAATTGTTATAATTGTTTTTTATATAATTAATAATTAATAAATACATTTATAAAGGTTTTAAAATTATAAATAAAATAAAAGTTTTATTTTAAAAATGTTATAATTATATTTTAATTGTTTAATTAATATTTATTTAGTTTATTAAATAAGAGATTTTATTAGAAATCATGACTGAATCAATACCCGAAAGCCGAATTCGAGACTTTTTTCCATCATTATAAGTGTTTATCAGTTCTAAGCGAGATATTATGTCATGCGATGTACCTCGTCCTGGCAGGGATTCGCATCTACTCGGGCCCAACTAACCATATGTTTCAAGGCATCATACTGACACATCGGAGTACCCGGACCGACTGATCTGGTTCTCACTGCGTAGCTGTGAAGATCTGAAGGGCACGGTTTCGCGCGTAATGTCGCAGAGACTGTGTAGTTGCAGACCGATGATACATGACGATGCATTGACACGCGTAGAGTACTTTCATTCAGCATTGCTACCTAGATGAATCGGACGAGTCAGTGTCCCTCCCCCTGTTCACTTCTAGCTATCTTCGTCCAGAATTAGTATTCAAAGTTTTCGCCGACCAGCTTCTCGCTCAATTTCCACAATCTCGCCGCCTCTGCCGGGCTTATCGCCCAAGGCTTGATACCGTCATCCACTGTAGGATCAAGGACGCGGCCCTCAGATAGATATGAACCGTTGTGAACTGGATGAGTTTTAAGTGTATTAGTATGACACAGACCATCTGAAGATCAACAGAAATCAATATTACCTTCAATTGCTTCTTCAAAGGCAGCCACCATGGGAGTCGATGCTCCTTCATCGTGCGACACCAGAGTGAAGCCAGTAGAGAACGCGATGGCATTCCCAAGTAGCAGATCGATCTTCTCTATTACGATTTACCCATTAGACATCAGGACACCAAAGTAAAATGGTTACGCCAAAGGCGAATAACGCAGAACGGAGAAGGATTGAGGGATTTCGGGAACGCCGAAGGCGGTAATTAAAAGAACGATCTTACTCAGTTTGTCGAACTCGGTGGTCCAGTCGATGTGAGTCGACAGATTACTGAGAACTACGCCAGGGTGGACACTGAACGCATGAAGGCCTCGCGAGCCGAGCTTCTGGGCAAGAGATAAAGCGAATAAGTTGTTCGCCGTTTTCGACTGTCCATACGCCAGCCATTTGTCGTAGGTTTCACCGTCCTGCGTTTTTGTCATTGTTAGAAATCTAGAGAATTCCAGTCTGGTAAGGCATGGATGACATCTGGGTACATACACGAAAGTTGTAGTCATTGAAGCGAATGGGGTTTAGACGATGCCCGTCGCTGCTAACAACCACGACACGCGACTTGGGACTAGCGAGGAGCTTGGACATGATCAGATTAGTAAATAGAAAGGGACCCAGATGATTGGTGGCCAGTTGATACTCGTAACCATCCGGAGATGCCTTCCATTCGATGCCCATTATGCCAGCACTGTGAACAAGGACATTGATGTGTGGCACGTCAGTCCAGGCTTTGACTTCGGCGGCCGCGTCCCGTACCGCTTGCAGTGAAGCAAGATCCAAGGTGAGTGTTCGCACGTTAAGCTCGGGAAACTTTGAGACGATCTCGCTTTTCGTGGCTTCGTTTCTTTCAGCATTTCGTCCGGCGAGGATCAGAAGCCCTGGATTTCCAGATGCGATAGCAATGGCGATGGCTGCGCCGATGGAGTTCGGTGAAGCACCCGTCACCAATACAGTCTTTCCTGTAATCTGCGACTCATACTTCACTGCCAGCTCGGTGGCCTTCGGGGTGGTGCCGCTGGCATCTTGGAACATGATGTCGGGTAGGCTGGTGTCGAGCGCTTAGTGGTAAAGGCGATGCAGATGGCGGTTCGTCTATTGACGTAGTTCTTGGCGTAGGATCGATTGTGCAGATGGAATAAATTTGAATTAGACGGTGTCAAAGAAGATGAGAGCGTGAGGGTGGAAAAGTAGGTGGCATGTGTAGGCAGATAATAACCCTGTTCGGCACATAGTCATGACTTGGTACAGCACGGGAACATGCACGCAACTACCATCAAGAGCTGTCCGATTGGTCGGAGTTTGACCGGCGAATGTGCAAGGGACTGCATCGGTGAAATAACACACTGGGTCATAAGCCCAGCCGACTTCAAGATTTGTATGCACTGAGCAGTATGAAGGGCGCAAGGGGTGCAAAGGGCGGGTGATAGTTATCACGACGATCGATGGAATCGAGTACCGACTCGACCCCCCGCCGTGCCAGTGTCCAGGAAAAAAATGCATTCCCATGATCGAAGTTCGCGTTGCAATGAAGATTGGAGCTTAGGTGACTCGTTTTTCTGCGGTGTCGTGTCTCGGCTTGCTACTACTATCAGTTTCGGGCGTTGTGCGAATACAACAAGTGTTTACGCGCTGCCTTTTTCTCCTCGTAGACGTAGCCTGTAGTCTGTAGTCTGTAGATTGTTTGAACCCCAAGGCTCCCTATGTAGGCTTTTTTGTAATGTAGAATATCTTCATACCAGTACCGAATAGTCGGCCGAGTTGTTACCTGGATAGACGCGAAAGCATGCTGTCGGATCGCCTTAGAGGACCATTTTTACATAATCATTATAGGTTCTGCTGCCTTTATAGTTCACTCTCGTATCTTATTATCACTTAATGGCGAACTTTGCAGCCCATCAATTTCACGATTTTGCATTCGGTTACTCATCTCCCTTCCTAGTTAATAATGACAGACTAAAGGAATTCCTTTAGACCCGGTTGTTATTCCGGTAAGTATAGCACATGCATTATTAAATGGCATTTGCAAGAGTCAATCAAAACGTGAATTAATGCAAGCCGCTATTCTCTAGAAATATGGTCATACAGACCATGGCTATATGCTGCATATGTGAGAAGTAACAAGGCATGTCGAAGAATTGTGCTCGGTCACATGCCCCACTTGCTTCTTGTGACAAGGGGCGCCCTAGAGGGCGTCTTTGCACTTGCCTCGAGCCCATTTAGGAAAAGGGACCTGCAGCCATACACAATGAATACTTGGAGAGACATGTCATGAAAAAGGGCAGGATGGTCAATCTACGAGCGTCGTGTGGAAGTCTTAAAATTGAGAAGCGATTTGAAGTATTGGCAATACCCATGAACACTGTGTTGCATGGTATAACATGACATGCTACGAGTCCCTGCTAGTATTGATCTTGCAGAGGTAGGTAAGCAATCATTAGAAGAGGCGACTATAGACAAGAAAAAGACTCCTCGCAATATGAGTTCTTATAGCAAAGAATCATACAAATTCCATCCCAAGCAAAAATGTTGGGTTATGTGTTTACTGACTCCGATATGGACATGTTCAGACGGAAGTCACAGTCAGTACCTGGATGGTAGAGATCTTTAAGCAATACCAGTCCTTTTTGATGGCTAAACGTTTTCATTGCGAATTAGTTGGCCATCATCTTACGATGCTCCCAAGGACAGTATTTCTTTGGATCATTGTAATGGATCTGAAACTCTCGCTAATGATGAGATAGCTCATCTACTAGCCACACTACAACGTATCTTCAACAAGCCATTCGATCTTCATTGAGAGATAGCACACCAGCAGGGCATCGCCAAGCACATCTCAGACTGGGGTTTCAGCTGCGACAAGAATGATTTACTATTCGAACTTAAAGGTAGTTCCAAACCCTTCTTTGTTCAGACTGAACACTGTCTCACTATCTTAGTCTCGAAGCCTCTCCTCACGATGCTTGAGAAGTAATAGAAGAAGTCAAATCAGGTGTCAGGTATTAAGTCAATGCATCTCAGGCAAATCAACACTAGGAAATAAGAAGCTGAATGATCGTTCAGTATATTACTACGAGGCACTGACATTGAGTAATCGGCGTCTATCACGCCCGCGATTCAGAGGCAATGCAGAATGCAATGGTCACAAACTCGTGCAATTAGTCGACGATAATGCGGAACATGATGATTTAAAAGTACCCCAGTGCAATGGTAAGCCAATCACTTGCTTTTCATTCGACAACAATGGTTTCAGGTATAAAGTTAGGAAATCGCATAAACTAGCGCTCGTAACAGGTCTCGTTTGTCCAGTAAACCGTCTGTCCCATGGATGTCACTCTCACAATGTCTAGGCTTTGTATTAGGCCTCTGCTTCTTGTGTGAAAGGAGAATTTTACTGCTTCAAGTTCGCCGTGCCAATATGTGGTCTCTTATTCGTCTCCTGCCATATGTCCTCTTATAACAATTAGGAAGGTGACATGCAGGCTTTGTGAGGAAACTGTCTCGACGAAGAAGGCACATATCTTTGCCCAAGGAAGAGGTTTTAAAGCAAGCTCTGGACAAAAGAATGCCGATGTACCTTTGCGACGACATCAAAGGCGGTAAGTAAGCTCGCAAAGCAGGTCTCCGGACCAAAGAGGCCAAGAATACAATACCTGTGAGCAGAATTCTCGACATAGGACGACCCATTACATGTCGATGAACAATAGTATAAGGTCACCCACTGAATTCGCGCAGCAACGTAACAGAACATATGGAAGAAGTCCGCGATACGGATATGTTCATAGCTAGTAAACAAGCATTTCGACAGTTGATAATCCTGCATAGCGGCAAGCCCTTGGACATGGATGGAGATGGAGAACCTCAAAACAGGCACATGAAACAAGTCTCCGAATCAACAAAGGATATCGATCCTTCTTGCCCACTTGCGCAGGCTAATGATGGCCGATTGGCTTGTATATTGAACAGAACACAGGTCCCAATAAATGACTGTATAGGTACTCAATGCCACCTATCGATTTATCACATGCCAATTCCAGAGCATGAACGTGTATCTTTTCCACTTGACGGTGGTCTTTAAGCGGATCCGCCCAAGTGATATATCCCCTAGACAGAAAGTCCTCACTTCCTTCCAGTCTGTTGAAGTCAGCGCGCCAAATGCCTTCAACTATCAACCCTCCTCCACTTGTGGCCCACGAACAAAACCCCAACATCGCAAAGTGAAAACCGGCGAACATAGAAGCTGACTGGCTCAGAGGGTGACAAGTACATCAGCCCCCACCCCCAGCCACCAAACATCACCACAAGGCAACCCATTCCCACCAGTCACGCAATGCTGGCAAGATCTATAGGCTAATACCAACATTATTGCAATATGTACCATTGCAGAGACCACATGACCTAGCTTACAGAAGAGAGCTCAGAGTATGGCATAGTCTACATAGTCAGTAGCAACAGTGTCATCATCACTGATTCTCTTTGCCATAATCAATCACGACTATGACTTTGACGCAGCGCAAGCTGCAGACAAACCTACGTCAAGTTGAAAGCAAGAGATACTGTACTCCAACTCCAATAGGAAAGACACACAAAGCCTCAAACCATGTTACAAGATAAGGGAGAAGGATCAACAGATCCCAGTCTAAGGCTCTGGTGACTCTACATCAAGCAGCCTGGTAGCTGATCTCCCCAGTCACATGAAAAACCGGTTTGCTCACACATCATGCTCCTGCAATGAGCATCTGTGCCTCGTTTGTATCTCATCCCATGACTTTAGCGTCAAATAATACAAGCTGCCCTATCTACCCCTAAGAATTTAGAAGGTTGTTAAGGAGTCTTCACATGGAAGCATGAGACTGTACAAGCATGGAAAGCCAATCTCAATAGAACAGGAAATATTGTGGTGAATATAGCAAAGACCTCGTCAGCATGGCAGATACAGTACCTACCTCTTAGTTACCTTTCGTAGACTCAAAATTGCATCTTCGAATCAGCCATGTAGAGCTGGAGGTGATGCTTGGTCAAGCTTAGAGTAGAGGGAGGCTCCCACAGTGACGTCAGTGTGGGAAGGGTACGCTAGTCCAGGATGAGTAACGCGCCATCTCTGTCGCGGCTCCAGGAGGCCAATAGGATCACGCAGAGACTTATCGCGTATCGATATCCACGATAAGAGCCAATTTGTGTAGTCAGATGGGAGAATCTGTGGTGTATTTTCTGGAAGGGTATCTCAATCAATAACAAACCAACCTATCCCCAGGAATCCTGTACCATTGCGCCGGGCGCTCCACGGCCGCGCACAAGGCCATGCATCTCGTTTGCAGGCAAGGCAAGATGGTCTAAGGATCTCCTATGTGCATCCAGACTCCTCGACGAAAAAGACAAAGAACGCGCCCCGAAATCAACGACCCAAGCGATCATCCATGGCCTGTCGACACGCGCCTAAGCGGTAGGAGCGGGGGTAGCAGCGGGCTTGGTCTCGGGCTCAGCGGCGACGGGCTCGACGACGACAGGTTCGGTGGCAACGGGCTCGGCAGGAGTGTCGACGGGAGCAGCGACAGGAGCGCCAACCGGAGCAGCGGGAGTCTCCTCAGCCTTGGGGGCCTCGGCGGCAGCGGTGGCTAACGACAGCTCAGCAAATGTTCGATCGACATCATGGCCAATGGAAACACCATTGCTGACAAGAGGACAGAGATCACTTACCGGTCTCCTTCTGATCGACCTTATGCTCAGTGGCAATAGGCTCAGTGGTGGCGCCAGTGACGGCGGCGACGGCCTCACCAGCACCAGCAGTGGTAGCTAATGGATGGCGCAAGTCAGACATGGGACCTTTCTCGGACATTTTGTCTCGGACTCGTGTCTGAACACCATGGTTCGTGTGGACATGGACGCGATCTCTCGGAAATTTCACGGGGCAGGATGCTTACCGGCGGGGACTGCAGCGGCAGTGGTGGAGGGGCCGGCAGCCTCGTCCTTGGGCTTCTTGTTCTTCTTCTTGAAGACGCCCTTGAGCTTGGCCTTCAAGTTGTTGAGGGCGTTGGGAGCTGGATACGAGGGCAAGAGTCAGTGAGCAGCCACCAAGGAACTGGAATATGCGCAGCGGGGACCATGAAAGGGACAACTGGATATGAACTCGACGTAACTTCGCTCTCTCCCGTGGTGAGGTTCGGGCGTGCGAAGCGAAGCGTCTGGCGCGTCGGCGTAGGTGATATCCGCGATGGCGCATATTCCTTGCAGCTATCGGCGCAGAGCAGGAAGTGGGAAGATGAGGCTTGCGTCGCCGAAGGGGTACGGGGTACTCACGAATGCCAGGCATGATGAATTCCTGCGAAAGAAGACGATGTTGGGTGTTTGTGTGTAGGGAAGAGCCGTGTCGGGCGCGAGGCACAGAAAGTTGGGCACGAGTGATGAATCTGCAGGTGTAAAGCTGCAGAGGAATCGATATGTGTTGACGAAGCTTGTGTCTGTTTGGAATTGGCTACGAGAGGAAGTTTTCTTTGGAAAAAGAGAATCCAGAGAGCCTGAGGGGGGAGGCAGATAGGAACGGGTGGAACCTGGGGAAATGATATCGCCAAAAGGGTGAATGCGCGCTAGCAGGGCCCACAGCTCAACGGCAGTCGAAAGCTGTCGCGACGCTGCGACACGGTCGACCGACAGACATTCAAAGCAATTACCCCTGACACCCAATGGCCGGAGTCACGGTACACGCACCTGCTCGCCTGCAGTTCTGCTACCTACCTTACTGCACATCTACGGTATTTCCAAGGCTCTCTGCTCGCCTGCCTGCCGCTGGCCATCCATCCATCTGCAATGCTGCATCATTCTGTCACCATTTGGGGGTCGTTTGGGGCCGCCTGATGTGCCAGAACTCCTCCACTTCCTCGCACCTATTGGCGTTCATTTGGAGATGGAGGGATGCCTTTTGCTCTTTTCCAGTCTAGCGCCCGCGACCATACCTGCCTGTGTTCCCTGTCAACGGGCGCCGTGTTGCTGCAAGACGCCCAGACCATGCACTACATGTAGGGCTGTCTGTTTTCGATAAGGAGTATTGCGATCTCTCGACGACTTCTTCTGTGTTCAAAGGTGGAATGAGGATTGGATGAGGTGGGTTGAGAAGTTGCTTACCTTATATTCGTACGAGAATAGAGGTACCTATGTAGACATAAAATCCACGAATATCAATCAGGAACTCAAGAGGCATACAAATTGGTACCTACCAAGCACCTCACAGACCAGAGAATGAAAGACTGCTCGTAGGACCCTGGATTATGGCCCACCCAATCTTACCTGCACTGGGGGTCACCTGGATGAACCCAGTGCGAGGCCCAGTTCCACCAGGCCCCTGATGATGTCGGGGCTTCCCATCCAAGTTCCGGCCATGCTACACATCGTACGGTCTAATAACCTATCAGTATCATATATCCAACTTTGCGTATTGCTTGTGTGCACCTGAGTGCTTAGAGGATCAGCTAGCATATCTGCATGCAAGGAAAAGGCCATGTTCGGACTATACATATGTAAGCATGCGAGATATTGGTTTTCTCCAGCTTGGGCCAGATGGCAACTTCATGTAGGTTCCTTGCATTCCCTTACAATGTCAGGGGAGCTATTTTCAGGCACAATAAATGTCTTCGGTTACGGCGCGGCGGCTACTCCAATCCTATCATCCCTGATCAATACACGCGTTTGCGTAGCAGATTGAGTTGCCCATCGAGCCTGTCTACGCGTACCCCAAGTCCGACTCTCGACTCATTTACCCGTGACATGCACTGGGAAATGATCGGAGGGCGGAATCTGCATTTACAATTATAAGGGATGGACTGAAGGGCAACGTTGTGTATCGTTTAAGAACAACATATACAACAGCTGCCAGTCGCATCATTTAGGTATTCAATCGACACGTACCTGTCGAGAGACTCGAGGAGTTATCAAAATATGTGGTGGTTGCTCCTGTAGGGAGGTTTTATGTCATACGTGTGGATGTACATCCGTAGGAACGAGCAAGATGTTGACATGGCAGTTTAATACTACTAACCTTAGGTAGTTCTTGAGCATCTAGCCTTGAACTAGAAGAAATATAAAGGAATTGACACATGCTGAAGATTTTGTACCCAAGCATATCATTCACTTGATCCTCGAGCATTTTTCATAGGCATTCCTTGGAAATGGACCAAGACTGTAATCCAAGAAGACAACATATGGCATTCACGGCATCACTTATAGACTTGGTAGGCACACGCACACCTCACTACTTTCCTGTCGCCTCTGATCTCATCACCCTCCTTCACTTCTCCAAGGTCTTTATAGTTATTTCTTTAGCTCATCCCACCCAATATCACCCACCTGCAAATTCGCCAGCACAGCCCGCGCATTGCTAGCCTTGAGCCTGATTGACACAGAGCGGTGAGGCTATTGCTACCGTTACGGGCTCCTACGGCGAGCAACAATTACACGGCATTGAAGAGTTTAGGTTTAGGATGCCGAGCGGTTGGATCCAATCATAACAGCTCGCTACAGCTCGTGGCGAGTCGCGCTGATCTCTCTCTAGACCAAGCCCCAGACTTAGGGACGGGTGGGGTCTTTGCGATGAAGCACCACATGAAATATTTCGCAATTCTGACATATCTCGATAGTCAACATGGAGCGAGCTCTTATTACACAGTTGCTATCTGCTGCCGACAATCGGTGTCTCGGAGCACGGCCAAGCACGGCCAGAGGCACGCCGCCTGCCATTAGTGTGCCCGGTCCGGTGGCCGCAAGAAAATGAAATGGAGTGTGGATATCGCTGATGACTGATCGTGGCTGCTGCTCGCCGCGAACGGGATGGCCCAAACGCCAGGTCAGTCATCGAATTATCCACTGTCACCGGCTTGCGAAGCTGACAACGCCGTGTTTACCAACGTTTCTCAAGTATTTGGTCATTGACAAGTCTTCAGCATTCAGTCTATTCTTTCCAACCACAGACGCTGTGTCTTAGAACTACAAAATTGCGAACCAGTCCTTTGCGTGCCCCTCATCATCGTCTGACCGCCCATCAACTGAACCCAACATCGCCAGACAATAGACGTAATGGCGCCGATCATCCACCTCGTCCGCCATGCCCAGGGCTACCACAACCTCAGCACAGAAAACCAATGGATAAAAGATCCCGATCTTACTAAGCATGGCGAGCAGCAATGCGCAGACCTATGCAAAGCCTTCCCTTATCATGACAAGATCACACACCTAGTCGCCTCTCCCCTTCGCCGCACGCTATACACGTGCAAGCTCTCATTTGCTCCAGTTGTGGAGTCGGGGAAGAAGATACTGGCCCTCCCAGACGCCCAAGAAGTGTCGTTGTACCCTTGTGATGTCGGTAGCGACCTCGACATCCTGAAGCAGGAGATCGGAGATTTCGTCGACTTCCACTTGGTCCAACCCGGCTGGAACGACAAGTCACCTGAAAGCAAGTACTACCCAGATCCTCAGAAGTTGGAGGCGAGAGCTCGCGATGCCAGACTTGCACTCCGCGAGATAGCCAAAGAGGCGGACAGCGATGCGCATATCGTACTTGTTACTCATGGCGGTATTCTCCATTTCTTGACCGAAGATTGGCAAGGCATCGCAATAGGTCGGGGTAAGTCATTCACCTTTTCCCTTGCAACTAATCCATAAACACTATCATATCGGGTCAATTTTACTTGGGACTGGTGTTCAAGTCAAGGACTAATCATCAATATGAGATACAGGCACCGGATGGGAAAACACAGAATATCGCTCTTATCAATTCGTCGACAAGTCGGGATCCGATCCCAATGCAAGTCTACAAGAGCTTCCAGAAAGCCGCAGTCGTAGGAAGGGCGCTGAAACCAGGATCACGGCGGCTGATCAGAGGTCGATACGTGCAACATACGAGAGCGAGCTGAACAGCGACCTCCAAAAGATTATCAAGAACATTGCCGAGAAAGAGCGCAAAGAGAAACTACCAAATTAATTTTTGTCTGTGTCGTAACTAATGTCGCGAATTGGAAGGGTTTGAGCGACACAGGTATCCAGGCAACCTAGATACAAAAGGACAAGGCATGGAAGACCTTGAATTAGACTTGTAGAGACAGAGATCGGGATACACTTTGTGCACACAGATTCGATCGAAGCTAGCTAGGGTTGAGGTTCCATCTCGACCGACCCAACTACGCCTCTTGAACATCGAATGTAGCAGCATGCTTAGCAATTATGAGACGCAGAGGATAATTCACATACTACTTAGAAATCAGTCAAGCAAAATTACCAGACATGTTGTGTCTCTCTATGTAGGATAGAGCAATAGCGGCACAAGGCATAAAGAGGGTTGTTGCTCTGGAGCGAATTGCTTCTCAGGCACCGATTCAATGAATGAACAAACACAATGCGAAAGTGGAAATTTCATGCTAGATCGCACTATTCAGTGGTTCTCTTATAGCACAAGTCATTTAGGGATTGTCCTATTAGTATAGACATATTGAATTGCTGGATCCATGTCCAGCGACAACAATCAGGCAAATAAATTCTGACAGGTCGCAGTGCGCCAGCGCTACGCAACAATCAACAAAGGACAAACATTTTAAGATCTGAACATAGGTAAGTGAACCAATCGCAAAGATTCATCGATTTATAGAATTATTCCAAAACTCACACTCGTAAGAGCCATTCCAAACTTGTCATTGGTATCGCACCATCCAGAGCTACCACAGCCACTACAGCGCACCGACCCCACTAAACACGCCGTGTAACGCGCTAAAACAGCGCTCAGACATTGCCGAGCCAATAAGATCACCTTTTATCTCGTCACTTTTATAATTCTTCATAATTAGCCTGTCTTCAACAATCAGCCAGGCTCTATGGTCTAGAGGTATGATTCCTGCTTTGGGATGCTGACCACCAGCGAACAAAATTGCAGGAGGCCCCGGGTTCGAATCCCGGTGGAGCCCCTTCTTTTGTTTGCACTTTTTGGTTTCGGATTTCAACGGAATTTTTATTACATCTGCGTGCGCAGTTTTGGGCTGATTAGGTTTTTGTTTTTGTTGTTTTATCAATGAATGGTGTGGAATGCACGATGGTTGATGTTGTTTAATCATCACGTTTGTGGTGGTGTTTATATTAAAATTTGCGCAGTTGCTTGCCATCAAAGACGCGCCATCAACTTTCAAGAACTATGACAGTTAAAAGCTATTATCATTACACACAGTTGACGAAACTACACGAGCATGGATATTATACAAAGCCATCGGATACTCCCTTGAATACCGAAGAAAACCAGGCAAATAGGCCTCCAACAGTATGATTGGAAACATAAAGGTACCTGGTAACGGCCTGTTCTAGCTGCACCGGCACTATATCAATGCGCGTAATTACCGCCATAGATCCAGTCTGTTCAACCGGACGAGCGACGATTTCCACTCATATTACCGCTGTAAACTTAAACCCTCGTCATATCTTCGCCTTTTCATCAAACCGGCGATACAAGTTTTTCCCCGACCTCTCTTGACAATGCCCATCATGTCTTTACCCATCTATGCCTCAATACTCCCCTGATGTCCCTTTTCCACATCCAACGCAGTCTCAAAGCCAGCACGTTACGCTTCTTGAAACGTCACGTCGCATTGGTGGAAGCACACACATTTCTGCCTCTCAAATGAGAGCGTTGGATCGTGCGGTGGTGTCGCCAGGTCGAGGATCGCTGCGCGGCTGAATGGCGAGAGAGATAGGTGAATTCGGCTATTGCGCAGCTGATGCCTAAGGAGTCTCCAATTACGAAAATCGCTTTGTCCTTTACTTTGGTCGGCATGGGGGTCAACGGTATTTGTTTCCGTTATTTTTGGATTATACGTGCTTCTTGGGGTTGATATATTCGAGAGAAATGTAAGTTTCGAGAATCCGTAAATGCTGTTACTCTTTGGGACAGGGGCATCTCCAATTTATGGAGGAGCTAGAGTGCTCGGAGATGAACGCTGCGGCAAAGATATTTCTCGATTGGGATTTTGTGTTGATAGGAAATATTATTTTTGTTTTGTTACTGAGACCTGACCAAAGACAAGAGAGCAGTAGAGTAAGAGGTTGAGTGTTGGACATTATTATGAATCTGGCTTCCACTTGGTAGATCTAAATTACAGATGGGAAATATACGGTAGGAAGTAATAACCATTAATCTAATTTCAAGCTTGTCAGGAAGCCCTTTCTTCTAGCCAGGCGGCAGCGAAATTGTTACCTTTTACACCAACTTCTGTAAAAGGGGCATTGTGTCCCACATCCAAAACCTGTATCCGTCTATGTGCCTCGTCGTCCCATTCATCGAAGTCCTCGTCCCACCTCGAGCGCTCCCTCAGCTCGACCCTATTAACACTCTTTCGCATCAAACCCGCAAGCTCGTCTGCCTGAGTCCGAAAGTTGTTTCCTAAGTTCTGTTTTGTCCGTCTCTGTTGTCTTCTGAGCTGAGAAGGCGGAAGGGGTGGTGGCGTGTCATGCAGTAGCAGCATCTCGGGGATCTTGAGCGTGGACTTGCGTGGTGGGAAGACCAAGGGGCTTTTTCGTGGCGACTTGGTTGGTTTCGGTAATGGCACCTCATCATCATCTTCTGAGAGCCACAATGCCTCTGTTGAATACTCGCCATCAGACAGTGCAGATTCGTCAAATGAGGGGGGCACATGCAGGCCTGGCGTATGGAAGAAAAGACAAGGGCTGGCGAAGGGATCGAATAGGTTGTCGGGTTTCATGAACCACATTCCAGCCATCTTCTTTAATTCTTGGAAATCGGGATCTCCGGGTGTATGCAGTATTTCCTCGAACAAATTCCGTGGCATTGCCGTTTTACTTATTGGATGATCTGGGAGAAACATGGTCCAGTTGTAAATGCCATTATAAGCAATGCATCCTCGAATACCCATTCGCTCGTGAGGATGAGCCTCTGTAAGTGCGAGCGAGGTCGCTAATGAGGCACCCAGATACGAGCCGTAAACATACATATCGCGGCGCGCGTAGCTGTTTGGTGCAAGGTTGTCGACGATCCAAGAATAAGCCTTCAGAGTGTCGTGGACCGGCGCTGGCCATCCCGCCTGAAACGGTTGTCCGAATGGGTCTCCATCATCTAAAGCCTTATCCTTCTCAACTGCATCCTCATATGAGGGTTCCGTCCAGCGATAGTGGATGACAGCAGTTGCATGCTTCTGAGCGAACCTCGGCAGTTGTGCAAGATTGGTTACGGGACCTGCATTGGAGAACGGAGGTAAATAGATCAGAAGGGGCTCTAGTGAAGAAGACACCTTTGCTAGGTTATGTAGACTACTGGCTGTGAGAAACGAGTCTTCGGGGTGTAGATGAAGACTGACTGACTCTATGTTCACGCTCCCGGAGGAGCCTACAGGCACGCGAATCCTTTCGGCATCATACAGGCTAGCAGAAACGGTGCTCAACGGTCGGGCAAGCCCAGCTGTCTTGTGGAGGTGAAAGCGAGGTCTGGACCTAAAGGGATGGCAAGGTAGAAGCCATCTCATCTTCCATGACAGGACAATGAGAATTGCTGGATCTCGACAGCAATCCAATGCGTGACGAGGTTTTTTCAGCACGCGTCTGCTAGGTCGGTCGGTATCTAGTTGGCGCGCCCCGAAATTCCCCAAAGCTGGTGACCCTGCAGCTGGTTGTTTCACTAACCTCAGTATGATGGGGCACATGACTACCGACCGTTCAGTCGGGGAATTAGGGGTGTTCTAGAGCCTAGCGCTCAATGACGCAGCCTATTACCTGCTAATCTCCAGAGGGATATCTCTCTAAAAACTGGAACTGGATTTGGCTAGCCCTAGTTGCATTACCCCCATCCCTTCCCGTTTTATGCCAAGCGACGTCATGGGCTTGGCCAAGATTCGAACGCTGTGTGTCTGTCACGTCCAACATCTCGTCGATGGACTTAAAGACCTCCCCTCACAGAGTAAATACCTGGGTTCAATCGTCTGGATATCCGTGATCGAACTCTAAGTCATCCCATATGCGCATCGTGAACATACCGGCCAGAAGAATCTGAAGGAGGCGGCCTTAACGACAAATTCAAAGTAACGGCATTCCGCTTCTACCTTGCATTGGCACATTTACATCCCGATTCCATCTGACATCTGTCTCTTCCTCAACAACCGACCTATATCAGCCACACGTACACGCTCTTTTTGGACACACTTTATGCCGTTATGAATTGCGTTCAGAGATACCCAGACACACTCTTTTGAACCTCTAATTCTGATCCGTCTCGACTAAAATGGAGGACGCAAATCTGGGCGACAACATCGCCGAGCATGGCGGAGCGGTAGATGATGCCCATGGCGAGAACCGAGCACCAGACGGTCAAGGTCCTGATCACAAAGATGAGATCCATCTCGACCCAACGTACGTTACTCCAATCTCTGGCTTCGACGACTAAAACTAATGGAAGATGAATTCTAGCCGTTGGTGGCTGGCTTCCTCAGCTTTTCCCATGATCGCCGGTACGCTTGGGCCAGTAGCATCTGCCTTCAGTATTTGTGCTCTCATCAATAACTGGCGACAATACATACCGCCCGGAGCCAACGTCACAACGGCCGTGTTTGTCGACGACCCGTACTGGCTTTATGTCGTGAACGCCATCCAACTGGTCATCGCACTCGCAGCCAACGTCTTTCTTCTGCTCAACATGACCAAGAGAGTCCGCTTCTCTATTGCTCAACCTATCACTATAGCCGGCTGGTATATCTCATCTATCCTCCTCGTCGCTCTCCTTGCGACTTGCAGCGGTCCGCTCGCATTGAAAAACGACATAGACTATGTTTGGGCTCAAGCTTTTTACTATGGCATCTTCGCCGCTATCCTTTACTTCCTTGTTGCCTCTCTCATGGCAGCAACGGTCTATGGTGCAAATGCCGGGCACTACCCCAGAGACTTTGAACTTACGTTGAGCCAAAGAACTCTTATGCTCCAGACTATTGCGTTCCTCGTCTATCTGCTCTTAGGTGCCCTGGTTTTCTCACATGTCGAAGGCTGGCTCTACCTCGATGCTCTTTATTGGGCAGATGTTACTCTCTTTACAGTAGGGCTCGGCGATTTGTATCCCACCACAATGGTTGGTCGTGGCTTGATGATCCCGTATGCTCTCATCGGCATCATCACTCTTGGTCTCGTCATCGGCTCTATCCGTAGTCTGATGTTGGACGAAGGAAAATCCAAAATTGATGCTCGGATGCTTGAGAAAAAACGACGTCGGTACATTCGTCGTCTGACAAAGAAAGGAAAGGGTGATGACCTCGAACCCATTGCAGAAAAAGACGCCGATTACTACCCTCAATTCAAGTCGCAGGCGGGTAAAACGGAATTAGAGCGGCGCCACGCAGAATTCCACTTGATGCGTAAAATCCAGGACAGGACAGCCACTAGGAGACGGTGGACAGCCATGGCGACCTCGACATCATGGTGGGCGGTACTCTGGCTTGTTGGTGCCTATATATTCCAAGCCTCGGAGCATCCGTATCAGGGCTGGACATATTTCGATGGAGTGTCATTTGCTTTCCAAGCTATGACCACAATCGGATACGGCGACAACACTCCTGTGTCGAACACCTCCAAGGCTTTTTTCGTTTTCTGGTCATTCCTTGCCCTCCCAACACTGACCGTGTTGATTTCCAATGCAGGCGACACAATCGTAAAGGAGATCAAAGAAGTGACTATTTTACTTGGAAATATCACAATTCTCCCCGGAGAACAAGGCTTCAGGAAAAGTGTCAAACAAATATGCTCAAGATTGTCAGCTGGTAAGCTGTTTCAGGAAGAGTACATGTTTGAATCGCCTCCTGGCTTCCTCGGTGCTGCACAGCCGCGTCGCCAAAAGGAAGAGGACGAAGACTTTGACGATGAGTCTTGTGACGCCGAAGCCGCCGACGACGTGAAAGAGAGCGCAGACTCTAGCACTCGAGCTACGCGGGGTCAATCATCGACAAATCCTGGAACAAACACACAGGGCACATCCAAAACAGGGAATTCTAAGAGTCAATCTAGAGGCTGGAGGCAGCCCTTGGTCGGAGATGGCATCCCTGACGAACTACCTAGGACTCGTTCAGAATACCATCTAGTACTCGTCGACGAGATTCGGCGTGTTATGCTGCACCTCCAGGAATCGCCACCGCGAAGATACACTTATCAACAGTGGTAAGCATTTCATGGCATCCCGAAACAAAGTTGCAATTGACTGATGTTGATGCTCTAGGGCTTGGTATCTCCGTTTAATCGGCGAAGACGAAAGCAGCGCCGCGACTCACCGTAGCCCACCGAAGAAACCCGAACTAGAACCCGCCGGCGCAGGACCAACGGCAGAGACACACTCGTGCAGCGATCAGGCTGACAACGCTCTACCTGGGCCCGAGACAGACGCAAAATGGTCCTGGATTGGCCACCGTAGTCCACTTATGGATACCCGTCAGGAGGCTGAATGGATACTCAACAAAATAAGTGAAAGGCTCAGACAAGAATTGGAAAACGTGCTCGAGGAGAATGAGGGCATGGCTGGCGTTACCCACGCAGAGATGATGGAGGATCGGTATGGCGCACAGGCTGAGGAGCGGGTTGGAGACCACTTGGTTTGATTTCTCCGTCCCAACACTATTTGGATCGTGCTTTTTTTGAATCATGGTTACATGGAAGTGGTGGGAGCCTCGCGGAGATGCATTTTTATATACCCCTTCAGTTTACTAGGACATGGAAGTGTCTGGTAAGAAGACACATACGCATTTACTACATGTGCATTTAGCATTTACATATATCCCTATATCCCTCGAATTGGCGTGGGAGTTCTGGCTACAACGCATTGTTTTCCATCGCATTATATCGCGCTCACGATGGAACAAAACAAAACAACTCGGTCACTGAACAGAGAAATCAGACATTGGGTAATGAGTGAATTAAGTTGGCTATGAACGAGTGGCTGGCGCAAAATGCACCAAAATATGTATCTAATGAATCGCCCGATGGCAATCAAGAATCGAAGCGAAATATCATGGAATATCTGTGCTGTAAAAGGAACCGGAGTCTCGGCGAAGAAGAGAAAGATAGTCGAGATCTGGTCCTTGATGGTGATCGATGTTGTCGTTTAGTTTTTCTTAGTATCGTGTTTGTTGTCTTCTCGTCATTCGCCCCGTCGACTCCCCCCATCACTCTTCTCTAGATTCTCGCCTCCCTGCAAATGGATGGAGATCCCTCCTCAGTCTAAAGCAAGTGCTCCTCCTCGATGCATCGCCGTCGTGTTGAAACACGGCCGTCCTGGATCGAGGCATGTTGCATCTCGTCTACTCGGCCTCAACCTCTTAGGACCAACCACGGTCCTGACGCCACCCCCACCCCAACACCTGCGATCGTGTATAATAAGTAAATGTTATATTTAAGGGTACAAAAGAAAAGAAAAAGAAAAAGATATGCGTGATGATCTCCTCCATATACTATCTGGTTGACCCAGAGAAGATTGGGGAAACCATCGTCACTTTATTGTGTCTCATCACAAAGTTTCGGGAAAGTCGATGCCGTCGGTCCATTTGTAACGCGGCGTGGATTGTTCCTTAGTCGTGTAATGCAAATCGCCAAACTCAGCCGTGTTCGAAAAGGGGCAGGGCTTGTCCTGAGTCGGAACGCACTTCACACGAGGGCAATGGTGAGATAGGTAGCAGGTATAGTCGACGCAGTAGGGTCCCTCAGGACACATGCTTGTTCGGGCTTTATATCGATGGATAGCCAATTCCTCTGGATTCAGCTTCACATCGTGGGTTTTATTGCAGTTGAGTTTCTTGCAGACGCCGCGGAGGTAATGGTCATTGCACAGCACTGAGGGCTTGGCAGCCAGGAACTTGGCTTGGTATGTCTCCTGAGCGGCAGACTTCGCTGGGTGCTGTATCGGAAGGTCCAAACGGCCTTGATCACTATTGTAGTATGCATAATTGGGTTGTTTCTTGGGCTTTGCCATTTTTACCGTAACGTTTTGATGCTCTGCGTTTCCGCCTGCAGTAGCATAGCTAATCGAAGTACCTCCGTTACCAGAGCTGACGATGTTTGACTTAGTACGGGCTGGTGCGGGAGGCGGTGACTTCGGTGACTTCTCCACAGGTGGCTGCGGTCGTTCAATTCGATCAATTCGATCAATTCGTTCAACGCTGGACGTGGTTTGAATTGGCGATGTCGTGGCAGAGCTCGCCGAAGGTGTTGCACTTCGGTACGTCGATTGATTTGTGGCAGCAGCATCCATCAAATCTGGCATAGATTGCATTGGTCGTCCAAGGGGTGCCTGAGGAAACCCAGGGGGAGAGCGAACGTTGGTGAACGGAAGACTTTGTGGTCTATGCTTAGTCTCATTATTCAGAGACTCTGTCCTAAAAACGGAATCGAAGCGCACAATCGGAAAATCTAGTTTTTTGAAACCCGGCTCTGCTGGTGTTGTCTCTAAAAGAACTATCCTGTCGTCTTTGTGGCCGAAGTATTCGCGGAGGGCATGGAGATAGCCATTGTCGTGGCAACAGGCAATCAAGATCTTCTGGCATTGGACATTTCTGTAATAATGACGGATTTGACCTTCGAGACTGTCAGCAACTTTGTACATAGGTTGAACTGGGATTTGATAGCATACTTCGTAATTTTGAATCGGCATTCTCTTTGCCTTTGCCAACATTGACGAAATCAAAGCTGGGATTAGAATTTGTGAATTGTTCGGCAAATATTTTCATACTGTCCGCGTAGTCAATGGCGCCCGAATGGCATAGCGACCTTGCCAAATCATTGACATTCGCGAAGACGCGAACGAGTATATCGTCTCCGTAACCGGCATCCTTGACTGCTTCTCTGAGCTTCACGGCAGCTCGAGCGGCGCCGTTTTCATGGTCGCGAAGGAATTCATCTCGAAATTTCGCACCGTCGCCATCAATCAGCACAACCGTAAATCCCGTATTTTTCTATGCGGCAGTTAGAGTTATCAGAATGAATGCGTAGCAACAGGTGAAGGAGAAACCTACAATGCGTTGATGTATATGGGCCATTTCCATTTCTAGTTTTTCGGCATCTCCTTGGTACTGTTTTCGGTGTCTCTGCTCATATCTGATTTCCTTTTCAAGTTCGGCTATTTTTTGTGCATCCGAATTGATCTGCTGTATCATGCCCTGTGGTCCTTCCATCAGTGACTCAAACGGGATTTCTAGTTTGACTGCCCTCAAAATATGTCCATGCTCTGAAAAGTGCTGTTTTAGCACGCGTTGACAGGGAGTAGACTCACCTGGATGAGATTTTGTCTTTCAATGTCCACCTGCTGATAAATGTTAACTCGGGAGGCAGCCTCCCCCGCTATCCCGGTGGGCTCATGCCCGTTTGAGAGCGCGGATATGATTGACATGTCGCAGGTGTCTTCACTTTTCAGAAAATTGATTGAGAATCAATCTGTAAGAAAGAACATGCGGTCTCGTGGTGACCAGCAATGTACGCCGCAGATGTGATCAGGTGAAGAGAGGAGGCAGAAGTGTGTAATGCAAGATGGGTGATATTCTCTGATATAGATTGGCAGCAATTCTTGCCTAAGGTGATGGCGTTGATGAGCAATCGGGATGAGATTGGCAGTTGCGCTGATGCTCACAATGTCCAGGTACCTAAAGGTAACAATCGCGTAGGAGACCAAGACGAGAGACTTCACCAACTGCGTGCACGATGATTCACCAAGCCAACCTAGTTACGACAAGGCGACTGTGGATTGATCGATTGACAGATTAGCAAACGCAAAGGCAAAGATGGATGTCAATCCTCCGTTTGGGGAGGAGCTGGGGTCTGGTATAGAGTTTGTCAAGCTCAACACTCAATAGAAGCTGAATTCCAGAATCTTCCGCGTCGCACTTTCTTAAAGTGAACCGGTCACAGCACTGGGCGTGTTGGAAAGAAATTCATTGACCTACATATGTTGAGAAAAGAAAGCAGAGTCGCCTTTTGTCGCCTGGATCAGATAGATGCCGGCTAGGTGATGCTGCTGCTGTCTTGGTGAGCGAGTTTAGTGTTAGATCTGAGGCTGTAGGTAAGCGCGTGCTTAGATGCGGGGCTCCTCTTGAAGGGATGAAATACGAAAGCACGTGACCTTCTCGGGCATCAATATGTAGGTCCCCACTCCGGGGGCTGGGCCTGTGCTTTACAGTAGCTTCATGGCCAGGTGCAGGAGTAATATGTAGCACTGTCGGCTATTCTGCACTTCTTCTGCACTTCCCAACCTTCGCTGTGACTTGTCCACCAATAACATCCGCATTCACATCAATCTGCCCCCTCTCACCCTATCTGGTGAGGACAGTGTAAGGGACGGCCTGACTGTACTTCTCGGTGGCAGTTGCCACCTGCCTTGGCGATCGGAACGACAGTGTGATGGGCTCACTACAGGTGCTTCCATTGGCTTCAACATATATCTGATGACGGTACGTCTATAGATCGCAACTATTCACCCCATAGGGTTAGGCAGTCGCAGATTTAGACACTCAGTCTCGATATGTGCAGTATGGAAAAAACTGATTCGCTTTCGCTATAAATCGTATCCGATTGCAATGTTTGTCGTCTCCATAGAACAACCGTGCTCGTCATGCAGCTAAACGGAATCTTGGGTGCCTCTTGTACACTCTACCTATTTCTGCTCTCGTACAATCTTGTCGCACCGTCAACTCTCGATACGAACACACTAAGCAAATGTGAGACTGCAAGTAGACTAAATTGAGAAGCAAGACGACGTTGACAATCTGCTCGTGTCACGTCTAGTTCATCTCCAGATTTCCATTCTGGTCGACTGATTGATCGCCCACAACTCTCTTGGCCCATTCAATCTTCTCCCAAGTAGTTTCGTTGATTCTGAGAACCGTATAGGTCCAACCGATTGCCGCCTTCTTATCTCTGGATGGCTTGCACATGCACCGGCAAAGCCGTGGTCCCTTATGTGTATCGAGGAATACTGCACTATCATGACCAAGTTGAGCCTCGGCCTTCCAGTTGGCCAGAGTCGCAGCTGGGTAAGGCTGCTGATCTTTGAACAGGTCAACCAACTGGAAGTGCTGCTTGAAAGGCGCTGTCTCCCGACTAGAATATGTCACTCGAGCATATAGCTCAAAAACCACATCCTGCCCATGATTGTGACTCCATGCAGTTTGGCTTATCATGGCTCCGATCCGGAAGCATGTACGCAACAGCGTTGTGGAGCTGATGCCGGGGACAAAAGGTCGATCACGGACTTTGTCAGGGAAAGGTGACCGGACGAATGCAGATAATGGTCTGCTGGTGTCTGTAGTCGTTGTCGAATCTCCGTCCATCGGGTTTGGCCGATCAGTCGCAGTGGGTACGGCCATTGAAGCCCTCTTTATTGAATGTGAGTTGATCGAAGAAGATGACCTCTTCTGGATGCTGTCCGCGACGTCATAAACCGCATTCCAATCAACTTCCTCGTCCAACAAGCTTTCGTCATCGGCGGCTGAACATTGGCCTGTTGCGACAATATCGGTTGCTTGACACTCGTTGGAAGTTTTTGAGCTCGGTAGAGGAGACGAATACTGCAAATTTGGATCATACTGCACATCTGAACGCGACTCGTGATCCCAGTCTTGTTGAACAGACGAAGGAGGCGCGTGAGTCTCGTACACGGCACCCTGAGGGACCGCCAAGAGATTGATCATATCTTCGTCGTCGATATCACAATCCAGCGGATACGCGTCATCCGACTGGCGCGATCCATCACCAACATCAGAAGAGCCTTGAACTGTTTCGGCTATCTGACCCCCCCACGCAATACTTGAACCGGTTTGGGGCTCAACCAAGGACCGGTCATTGTTCCTTGCCGGCCAGAACAACGCCGGAGCAAGCTCTTCGTCGGCGAGACAGTGTCTAGTATTGTGGAACGCTTGCTGGCGCGATTCTTCAAGTTTCGAATTGCTGAAATACCTATCAAACTCGCTAGTTGTGCAGGATCTTCCCAATTCACGGGTCTGTGCATCAAAGCAAGTGTCGTATGGAGAGGCCAGCGAATGGTAGTTCTCCGGCTTGAGTGGGTTACCAAAAGCCTTGGTCACCTTCAGTGACTGAAAAGGTGTCGACGCTGATGCGAGAGGGGAAAGAATGGGGCAATTCATCATGGCTTGGTTGTTAGTAAACTGCCTCTTGCTTGAAAATGCCCCAGTAATTCCGCCATCATCGAGCTGTCGCTTCTTATGAGCCTCGTGGATCTCTGTGTTATTGGAGAACTGCATCTCAACCGTCGATGGACCGATATTGGAAGTATTGGGAATTTGGACATCCCTCCGATTGATAGGGGTGAAGGTGTTGACGGGTGTTAATGAGAGATACTGAATGCCTTGTATACTTAGACCGGTGTTAGCCAACTCATTCAGATTTTTTCATACAACTATATGTTACCTCTGACGACTCATATCGTCATCTAACTGAGTTCCATGTTGTTCGGGTTCACCCATTTGACGGTGTAACGGGGCTGGGTTATCCATGGTGAGACGTTTGAGACTCAGGCTCTTGAGAGAGATTGGATTGAGCTCGGGTTCTATATTTCGCAATAAGTTCGTTGAGATAGTAGGATATGAGACTCAAGATTCAATAGATATAAAAATCCTCATAATGAATACATGTAGTGTATACTGGTGTCTGGCTCAAGTGATATGACACATCAGATTGCTGCTGGCAGCGGGCTACTCATTATTGTGCCTTCAATATCATGGAGGAAGCACCTAAGGGATACAGCACCTTGAACGAGAAGTGGGTGAGCGTTTGCGCATGTCGAGATTTCACTTACTCTGCATAGAAGGTGCGGCGAGTGTTTCTCGCTTTTGACACCCGTACTTGCCTTCTCTGGCTTCATTATGACCCTCAACTGGGACAAACAAGTGGGGGCACCTTCCACTGTCTTCATGTACTTGAGACCACCTGCAGTCAATTGATAATCATGCCTTCCAGCAATGAGAACAACACTACTGCGAAATCCGGCCTCGCTGCGTGTGTCGTCGAGTGTCAACATCCAAAACGGACAGGGCAGGTAAGTTACCTCGGGATACATCGCTGCAGGGTCCTTTGGTTCGCATTGGATGCCCGCGTTACATCCAGTCACACCCTGGTTGCCCACGTCAGCCTGAGCTTCCATATAGAGCGTCAAATACGAGTAGGATTCATAGTAGATATTCATTATGAGCAAATCTCGCTAGGTATACAGGCATCTCAATCGCAATCGTGTGGGCGCATGCATGGGTACCCGGAGTTGCGGACGTACGCCTCCACAAAATCCGAAACGTCATGATAAAATCACGACCGCGTTGTGAAGTGAATGCTTTCTATATAAAGTACCTAGCTTCCGTCATGCTTCCATACGATAGTAGTTGAAATACCAATAATCATACCGCTTACGCAGCCTAAAGTCTCGTCATGGCGAAAGGAAGCTGTATGTGCGGTGCTATTCAGATAGAACTCACCAAGGAGCCGCTGGGAACGGTGCGCACCCCCTCTTCCCTACGTTAATGGAAATCTAACAGAAATACTAACGAGTATTCACCAGATTCTATGTCACTGCTCGCCGTGTCGAAAAAATGCTGGCGCGAATGGAAGTACAAACCTCCTGGTTGACCCAGAGCATGTAGGTCCGATTTAACTACTCTTCCGAAACTCCAGAAACTCCAATGCTCACGCATAGAATATCTAGTTTCGTATGACCGGCAAAGTCAACAAATGGACTCGCAAAGGGGCTTCCGGACAAGACGTAGTCTATGATTATTGTGCGACCTGTCCCACGATAATTGTCGTGCGGCCAGCTGTGTTGGGCGGACAACTGATAGTGAAGATTGGACTCTTGGACGAGGGAACAGATATCGAAAAATGGGGCCCGATGACTGAGTTGTTCGCCAGCAATCGCGTGGTCTCATGGTGTGAGCCTACATCTGGAATCGATTCGAAAGAAACTCAGTGAGGAAAAACCGAATTTTACTTGACAATTTCTCGAAATGAAACGGAACAATTGTAACACGTGTAATGGTGATTGTGTTTGTTAGGATGTGTTCAGAAGGCGAAAATCGGAACAAATTGCGGATGCTGACAATTCAATACATGTGGTTAATGTGATCGATTAATGCTAATGATCAGTCAAAAACAAGAGAGCTTCTCGCTCGTACTTTACATATGCTAGCTGCCTCACGTTGCCATTCGCTTGGTCCCATTCAGAACACGAACACATTGACCATCAATGTTTTTTTTGCCTTAGTTTTGATCTTCACCAATCAAGCAGTTACCAATTTTGTCGCGCTGGATCTCGTTGCTCCACGATCAACTGTAGAACTTTCATGAATAACCCTTTCGGCATGCCTTTTACGGTGACTTTGGGAAGATTAGCCTCGTTCTACTTCTTTACGGCGACCTTGGCCAAGTCAGCGAGGGCGTCGCGACGCTTAAATTTGGCATCTTGAATGACACCTGAATAACTGTCAGCTTGTGCGGGGATATTCGTGCAGGGAACAACGCACCAGCATCGGCATCGCTCGAAAAGTTGCCGGACCACTCGACGAAGGTAGATCCCTCGAGTTCACCCGAAGTGATAGCGTAGCAGCGAATGGTAGACAGGACCGAAGTGTAACTCAGCGCAGGCTTGGCAGTGATGATACTGTAGGTGATGTAGTGGTTGATGGTCTGTTGCAGGAATCAGTAAGGTGTCAGACAGGAGACTCGTAAATGTGATAAGGGTGATTAGATGCACAACGTACGCTATGCTCC
Source organism: Xylariaceae sp. FL1272 (assembly GCA_022432385.1). Classification (NCBI taxonomy): domain Eukaryota; kingdom Fungi; phylum Ascomycota; class Sordariomycetes; order Xylariales; family Xylariaceae; species Xylariaceae sp. FL1272. The sequence continues at coordinate 37,861 of JAJJXC010000066.1, forward strand.
TCTTGCTTGACATCGACTTCATGACCGTCGCTGAAGACCCAGTGGACGATGTCAGTTTCGTCGCTGGATCCCTTGACGAACTCGCTCGACTTGAGGCTGGACCAAAAGTCGCTGAAGTTTTGCACTGAATTGTTGAAAGAGGTCGCAGTCAGCATGAGTACTTGTGAAATGCATATGTACACAACAGGAGACTTGCGTTTGATGTGATGCCAGACATGGCTCAAGGGAGCCTTGATGACAGCGGACTCCACGACGGAGGTTGAGGTGGGGATCGACATGATGATCTAGTCGTTGCTCTTGATTTGAAGTAGGGCTCTCAACGTCGTCTGTAGAATTGGTCTGGATGCTTACAGTTCCAAGGGAGAATAAGAAGCAGATTTGAGATGCAATGATGATGAAGTAATGTCACTGAAGACATATAATAGGCGGTTGCTTTGTTTGCACTGCATCACAAATGGTATCCAAAACGTCATTGAGGGGCAATGCTTTGGCGGAGAAGTAGCGCGTCGGTGCCTGCCCACCTAGAAACAGGCGTCCGGATACACCAGCAAGACATACTGACCAGATCAGGTACATCTGCAGCCAGGGAAGGCGTAATGCGCACTTCATTGGTCACAGTTGTTGTTCCTATCCAACGTCTAGATCATTCTTTCTACTAAACTGGGAAAACTAACAGATGCCGTGCGTGACCTATAGGTATTCAGTGCTCGAGTGCGGTGTTTAAGACCGTTAGGGCCTAGGCAGGCGAAATTCAAACAAGACCGCTTACCTAATATTTAAAGATGTGATGCGCAATTCATCCCATAATACGACTCTTAATTAGCATCTGTTTCCTTGGATCCCACATAATTGTGATTAACCCGTCTGGTGGTTTTCAGCAGAGTGAAGGCTGAGACCGTGATCTCAGTGCACCAAGCAATCTTGAGGCCTGCAAGACTCTCGGGTGTTGGTGCTGCCTCCATGTATGTCTCGAATTCGAGACCCTTATCAGATTGAATCAAAGGAACGATAAAATCGTCAAGATGGCCGTGTGATCTAGTGCACTCTTTTGTGTGTTATATCAGTGCCTGAGATCCAATAACAAGCGCTGGACTTACGTTCCGCGGTGTCGCAAATATCCGGATGGTCCCACAGACCTGAGAGCTGCACACACCACTGCAGGACCTCAGTCGCATAAGAGGTAGAACGGGGAAACAGGTAACATGCCCAAAGAGAATTGAACTCTCCTGGGTGTCTTTTAATATCGTCTCTTAGCTCTTTGAAATGGCACCACATATCCCAGTTCTAATTCAGTCCCGCCTTACCGTTCGAGCTGTCCGCGATTGGTGCAATTTCTGCCAATTTGGGTGCCACCCTCACTCCGGAACCGCGGCCATGTTGAAACCCTTATTCGGACACGGAGCGAACCATCCACCAGGTTTCGTTTCTCGTGGAAACGGCGCAACAAAGATGACAAGGTCTGTATTGACGGAGCGGTCTTCCGATGGCATCGTACAAAAATGTCCAAACATTGAATTATATAATCCCTCTGAGGGAATACTGGATTGTTGCATCCATGCCATTCTCTGAACCATAGTCGCTCTCTACTCTGTTTCTCTAGCCTTCCAGCATCCCGGTTTTCCATATACGAAAATGAAATACACGTGGCTATTGTCGCTCGCGAGCAGCAAGCTCGCAGCTTGTGGCACTATACTCTGGGATGGTCGATTCAATGACCTAAGCTCATCCAGTGACCTGAAGAATTGGTCATGGGCGAATCAGGTTGGCCCGTACCAATACTACATCCATGGCAGCAGCGATGTTACCGACTATGTAAACCTGTCGTCCGACTACAAGAATCCCGCCGATACGGGTTCGGAACAAGGTGTCAAGATCACACTGGACTCGACTGCATACTGGAATGGACAGACGATGCGACGCACTGAGTTGATTCCACAGACGACTGCTGCCATCAACTCCGGAAAAGTGTGGTATCATTTCAGCATGAAGCGTACCACCACGAATGCACCGTCCATCTACCGCGAACATCAAATCAACTTCTTCGAAAGCCACTTCACAGAGATGAAGGCTGGTTGGATCAGCGGCGAGACCGCCACTTCAGACTCCAATCTCCAATGGATGGTCGGCGGTACCTCTAAATGGGCCGTCGCTTTCGACGCGGATGTCTGGCACAATGTCGCGTATGAGATCGACTTTAGTGCCAACACCGTGGCTTTTTGGCACTCGACTGGAGCCGACCCCCTGGAGTTGACTGTCAGTGCCGTGTCAGCTTCTACATCTAGCAATGGTGCCGACTGGCATCTCGGTGTGTTGGAACTGCCACGCGATGGCTATACCGATGCTGATGAAGATCTGTACTTCTCTGGTGTCTACGTCGAAAGTGGCAGCATTACGACTGATGTGTCTGGGCCTGGAGGTGAGATAGAAACAACACTCCTGCTTAATAAGGCAATACTAAACATTCGAGCAGCATCAAGCGGAGGAGGTTCCTCAAGCAGCACGACTGCCGCAACAAGCGCAACAAGCGCGACAAGCAGCACTACGCTCTCGACCTCGACGACGAAAGCATCTACGACAACAGCGGCCACGACGACATCCGCTTCCGCAACAGCCACGGGTGGTTGCTCTGCAGCTCAATGTATGTTCTCGTTACTTAAAGCTTCTTCTAGGCGCTTCTGGAATCTTACTGACTGTTCTTCTAGATGCACAATGCGGAGGTATTGGTTGGACCGGCTGCACCAGTTGCGCCTCTGGAATGACGTGCACGACCTTGAATGACTATTACTACCAATGCCTATAGCGTGCGAACTGTCAGGAAAACTTAAGTTCTTGTACATACTGGATCTGCCGATTTTCCGCAGATATTTTCTCACGGTTAACCAATTGTTTACGTAGACACAATATGACTCTACATTGCGCATCCAATAAATGATTGATATATACAGATTGTATGCTTCAAGGAAAGATTCGGTGCTTCACAGGCGTAGCTGCTCATAGACTTCTAGTTGAACCTTTAAAGTCAAGATGAGTCTCTGATATATGAGGAGCATTCACAACTCTGCATCCAATGATGCGAGGTAGTCAATATGTTACATATATAGATATACTTGGGCGAAATCTGTGGCGGCAAGCAACGTGAGGCGCAAAGAGTAACTTCAACGAGTGACGAGGTTTATGCTATGAAGTTTACACGCGGTAGGACACTTGATGAAATTCAATGTTCAGTCTATATATAAAAAGCGGACGAGGATAGTATCACTTTTATCTGGCTTATCCCAGCCTTAACTATGGCAGTCGCGATCGAGTAACCTAGGTACCTAGGTAGCCTCTACCGCCGCACCTGCCTCACCTCGGATTAGGCAGCAGGTACTTATCCCCAGTAAACAGGCAGCAAACAATAAACTAGGGACTTGATGACGGATTCGGCTTGATGGCCTAGTGGTAGTAGTGGTAAATCCCACGAAACTGCTGGGGGTCTCGATTTCGATTCTCGAGAGAGAGGGCTCGCGTCGGGCGGTTAGGCGCTGTTTTTTTTCCCCTGGTTTTTCCTTCTATACGTGGGCTATGCATGAGGCTCGCTGTTCTTATCTGGCTCCGAAGAGTTCATCTTTTGATATAATTTTCTTCCAAGAAACACAACACGATGCACATGTTGAATGTGGTTTTCCACGCACTGGTGACCCGGAGATGCATGATTCTAAGTATCTAGGCACGTTCAAACAGTCTCACCGTACTCGACCTCCAGTGTCAACACATCGTCGCTCTCAAGTAGAAGCGGCAGTACCCTCCAATTTCCCGTCGGCCAGTGATCCAAGACATCATTGTCAACGCCGAAGATATCATCCATCGTTCCCTGCATCCACCAGCAACCCATAGACCGCAGTTCAATCCGGAATTCTCGTCTCAGAATCGGAGACTCCGAGTTGGTTTCGGGTTGCTTGAAGATCCGCTGCGGCAGGTGAACAAGTCGTGTGATGGTTTGCGAATTATCAGGCGCAAGGGTGACGAATTCCCTACGTCGATACGTCGGCTTGTGTCCCGGGGCTGTAAGGGTACAGACCCAGTGCTCGGGAAACAATTCGCTGGGCTTTGGTGTCTTCACAACCTCGCCATCCTCCCTGACCTTGTCGGCATCGCTGGCAGCTTCAGTATTGAGGTCTATCTCTGTCACGATGAAATTCGTGGGAGATGTAGAGTGAGGCGCCACATTTGCTAACACATTTGCCTTTCGTATAGGGTTATTTCCCGGCATGGGATAAGGCGGGAGTAAATATCGATGGTCTCCAGCGACTCTGATCGTCAAGGCCTCGGGGTTTGGATTGCTGGCTTGCACGACGATCGCTGGACCTTTGGGCGTGATTGCCAGTGACAGTCGAATCTCCAGCTTCGGTGGAAGGGGAATCGACTCGACGACGCGTAACTTGGCATTTTTGCTTGGTTCTCTGAGACGAAGAGGCGGATTACGATCGCTTGTTGACTCTCTTGGGAGAACGAGAGTAAAGTCTGCAGGACACCAACTCCACCATTTTATCCCCAGGTCTAGCTCCTTAATACGCAGCGTGTACTCATGACCCAATTCGACAAAATGGCGAATGACTTCCGTGTTGTGGAATTGAACCTGCACTGCGCGTCGGCGGGACACGCTTTTAGGTGGGAGCTCTACCAGGACATCTTCGCCCGGCTCCGAGCTATCTCCCTCGTGACAATCGGCAACCGGAGTCACGACATCGACAGTCTCGTCGGTCGTCTCATCATGAAGCTCAATCAAGCCCTGCTCGAAACCCGCTTTCAGATCGAAAACCGACCCGGCGATAGGGAACACTAGCAAATCGGATTCTCGGTCGAGTCCGCCAAGACGTTGAACATAGGCGTAGAGCTTGAAAGGCACATTGCCTGATTTGTCGATGATACAGGCATGGAAGTTGCTGACAAGTTGGATTTTTAACGACGGGATGTTCTCATTTCGCTTTGGTTTTTTCTTTAGCATGACTTTCAGGGGTTCGATTGAAGGGCAGAAAGATGAAAAGCTGGGGTTCGGGGATTGTCTTCTATATGGGGATGGAGGTGGCAAACAGATGATGATCCCCCGCATGATGTGACTCACATGCTGTGAACCACAAACAGCTCCTAGATGATGGACACGACGGCATTCCAGTATTGTCGTTTGGCGTCGAAATACTCAGCTTTAGTCTAGCTACATAGTGCCAATTCAAGCTCCTTTATCTCTGGTAGGAAACGGGCAGTTTAGACGATGCACTAATCTCACTACGCCCGCTCTCCTAGGCATTGTAGAATGTTGCCAAAGGCTAGGCACTATGCTTTAGAATCATACAGATAGAAACGCGTCACAAGCCAGTGCCGACCCTGGGTGTATCTGCATCAATAAAATCAAGGCTTGCGGGCAACTCATACACAACCAAAGCTACTAATGGCAGCAGAGCACGGCTGAACGCCAACTAGACTAAGAGGATGGGTATCAACAAATCAAACAAACGGCCGCCGAATAGCCACACTACCAAGGCGTAAACTCATACAAAATCATAACATAAAAGCTGGCACCAGAATTCCTGCACAGCGAAATCTCGAAGCATCTGTTGCCTAGCTCTTATCCCACAGATACCATTTCCGTGTAGCAATTTGCTCATCTCCGTGCTTGCGCTGAAGACGCTCTAGTTTCTTTGCTCGCTTCTTCTGCTCCTTCTCATTTATTGGCTCTCCTTCAGAACACACCAATCTCAGTGCATCGTCATCTCGTTGCGTCCAGATTCCGGTGGTGTTCCGCGGCAAGGGATCACCTCGCTTGAGTATCTCCATCAGATGACCAGCATTGCCAGCCTTCCAGGATGTAGCTTTCAGGGCGCGGAGGACAATATCTTCAGGGTAGCCAAGCATGATGAATCGTTCGGCTATGTCGTCTATTTGCTTTGAATCAGGGTTGGGTTTCGTAGCGAACAGACTTGGAGTTGTCGGTTTGGGCGAACGTCTATTGGGGGAGGCAAACCGAGGTGAGTTTGAAGCTCGTAGGGTTGCTGCCAAAATCCGATCACGACGTGTTGACTCGTTCCCCTTCCCAGCGCTGTCCACCTCTAGAAACAGACCATCATCGGAATCATCCGGTAGAAAAGGGAGTTTAGTCTTGCGGTTGAGCGTGGGGGTAGACTGAACGACTTTGCGACGCGACCTGATAGAGGTCGGAGACTCTACTTGTCTCTCTATCTCTACTGAGACAGCGTCGTCCGATTCACGCTGAAGCTGTTGAGAAGGCGTATTGGTCATCTGTGTGTCGTTCTCGACATCGATTGGTGTTCCACCACGAGCACTGTCTTGAGTATCTGGATCGAAATGAAAGTCCTGTGTCTCGGGATCCCTCCTGTTTCCATTCTTTTGCGGTTCGGGGAGATCTGCAAGCTGATCCATGGGCTCCTCGTCTTCTTCCGTCCCCATCATTCCGTCTCCAGGGGTGTGAAAAGTTTGCAGAGGAGTATGCTGGCTCTTATCGGGTTGACTAAGATGTCGAAGATTTGCTGTTCCAATAAGGTACTCTGGAGTGGACGGAATCTCATTGTTAGGATCAGTTTTTCTGCGTTTTGACGAAGCCTGCTGCGGGGTTTGCTCCGGAAGGGGCAAATGGGAATCTATGGAACGCTTTCTGGACGCTCGCATTGGCGGTGATGATGGGAACATGTCCTCCATATCTACTTGTGAATATCGGTCACTTTCATCTTCATCGCTATCGTCAGCATCTACGTCGAAACAGGAAATAGCGTCGGCGAAGGGCGCAAGGTGCGCATCGTAGCATTGCCGAAGTTCCTCTGGTATGGATGGGGACTTAGGCCAATTGAAACCCAAATCTTCTGCGATCTGTTGCCAGTCAAGTTCTGCAGCAACCACTTTCTTTGATCTCACAATCTCCCACAACTCCCAGAGGCTGATCTCTTTGCCCCCGATGCTGGGGTCTGGTCTTGCACCGAGCTGACTGTTCTCCATCCACGTATTGTAGTCATTCACGAACTGCTCTCGCCTAGTAGTTTCAGCCACGGAGTCTGGGCCGTCGGCGGCTGCAGAGGCGGAACGGCTGGATGTAGCATATCCAAGCTGTTGCCCTCGTTCTGATTCAGGTAGGCCGGTAAGATCGACGGAGCCCCTAGGTGAAGATGTTACCCCAGCATTTCCAGTATGATTCGCTTGTCTGCCAGCTGAATCCGGAACATTTTGGGCGCCCCGGTCTTTCAGGCTGTTGTTCTTTCTCGGAGATGGAGTAACTGTTGGCTTAATATGAGACTCGTCTCGACGCTCTTGTGCATGTTCATCTCGAGGTGTTTCGCTGACATCGTCTTCGTTGTTCGGACCGCCCCCACATTCCGACTCCCATTGCCTGATCTGGTCTGCATGTTGAATTGCTACGTGATGGATAGCGCGCTCCCTCCAGGATTGGTATGTGCGTTGTGGAAACTGCAAATGATTAGCTAGGGTATCAATTACAGAGCTTAATACCTACATCTTCTGATAGTCGCTTGTACACGTGGTTTTCTTTCCATCGTTCCCGGTTTAAGATCGCTTGATGAATGGTCTCAAGCAAAATCTTGTCCTCACCAGGTTTGAACCGGGTTCCTTTCCTGACAGAAGAACTGTGTTCGTCACTGGTAGTGCCAGAAGCGGCTTGAGGGGTCGGTTGAGTCTGTGGAGGCAGCATGGGGTCTGAAAAGATTGCAGGGCGAGGAAGCAGCTTGAGCTTCTTCCTCCAACGATCTTGCCACGACTGCCAAGTATGGGTCGGATGCTTTAAAAATCTGTAAGAAAAGACATTCAAAAACTGCAACAGTGAAGCTCACCTTGTAAGCAAATTGCTTGTAAATTTCATTGCCGCCAATAGGTTCGCCGAGCCGTTCTGAGTCGATGACAAATTGCATCAACATTCTATCCTCCTCAGGGGTGAACTTGTTCCTCGTAGTCTTCGAGGCAGCGCTTGGAGAAGCAACTGTGAGGTCGCTAATGGGCGGTCTGCAGAGATACTGTTCCTTTTTATCCAGGGACCCTTCCTTGATAGCATCCTCAATGAGCTTATAGGAGTATGAGCCAGGTGGTGGATCTGGCTTAGCAGGGTCAACTAGGAGTATGCTGGCTTGCTTCTCAGCTTTGGCAACGGTGCCGCCATTCTCCTGTACATCTTCAGCCCTGGGCCTATGCAGATAGACACAGCAAATATCTTACCTCTATCCTGCCTTTGCACATTGCGCGATGAGTTCCAACATAGGCAGAGATCCAGAAAGTGAGACCGGTGAAGAGTTTTCGTCTCTCGACCAAGTTGGTATCGCTCTGTGCGAGGACCCCTTCATAGGTGATCCCTGATGCAGACATCGTTGCGTTGGGTGTTGCATCTGGGTAAGTTGGGTTGCCGTATGATGAAGGCTCGTCAAAACTCCCGAACACACTCAGAACTGAACTGGCCGTCGATTAGAGATCCTTGGGCAGGAGGGATTAGTGATTGAACGCGACTGGTGACTAGGTCGGTAGTCTTGGCAAGAGCTGCGCGACTGGATCGCGGACTTAGAAGGGATAATCAAAGCGATTGTGTGCGACTATTTGCAGTGAGTCGAAGTGTGCTATCATGCACTTCCAGATGTCGATGCCAGTTATTCATAGTCCTGAAGTGGCATGGGCAATGCTTTTGTAGCATTAGGATAGTTCACAGCAGGACATGGTCAGGCAGAAGACAGCTGTGACACATTCATTTGGTTGAGAGTCTCGTGGATAGAGTTTCACAAAGACGCGTGATGAAAGATCGCGATTTCCTAAATTGGGAAAGCGTCAGCTGATGGCCCCATTGAGGTGTTGAAGTTTCATACGATATGTAGATAAGCATAGCATAGAGCCCCATAGACGCATATAAATAGAAAATTATAGAATATTACAATATCATGCAGCTAGTGAGGCGGAAAATAAGGAACTGGACACATCACCTAGCAGAGACCTAGGACTCAACTGTGTTCATGTGTTTTAGTGGATATTGGCTGAGTCTGTCACAAGTCATCAGGCGTTCAATTTCTTGCCTTTGCGCCAACAGAGGTCATTGGTTCCGCTTGTCTCTTTTAATAGCCTCGTAGGGCGTTGTTTCCTGACCGCTGCCACCCGGCAGCGTCAGTTGTTGCTCTAAGTCGGTGGGTGACTGTGACCTTCCTACCTACATTCTTTTGTAACTTGAATCCCAACAGCGTTCAAGCCCATCCCCCATCTCTCTTTGACGTGTTAGATGCTTCTTGCTTTACTTTTTCTTTCTCTTGATTATGTGTAAATTGACGAACTCACAAATTTTGTGAATAGTAGAAAGAACATCGGTATAAATAAGCAGGCGCCAGGCAATTTATGTATGCATCTAATTTTAGACTCCAAACCTGCGCCCGACTACGTCCGGATCCGCAACGGTGATAGATCGATTCCAGTCAGCGTCTTTCTGCCGTGTCTCAAATGGCCTTGAGACTCAGCTCCATGCCTCATTTTCCAGAGCGCATCACTCTCACACCCTAACTTCAAAGGAACCCCAACTTGGCTAAATGGGGCTCTTTGCAAAATTGGCCGCTGGCGTTCTCGTCATCTCTTTCTTCACATTTGTGGCCTTTTTCGGTCGGCTGCCTGCCCTCAGGTGAGTGAGTACAAGCTCATATCACACACATATCTGTGCCTGTCCACGGGACCAATTGCGGACTCAGCCCTGTCTTCCTACAACTCCAAATGATCTCTTATTCTTCCACTTTCATACATGCCATGCTCCTGATATTTCAGCCGCGCTTACGTCATTTAAAGGCATACACCCATCGCGTGGCTTCACCGAGCAATATGGGTATCCATACCAAATGCCTTCGTCTCGCTTGACCAGTCCCTCACAGGCGGTCGGATCACCGCCAACGCGAGCTCGTTCGGCAACTCGGTATGGTACGGCAAACATCCCACCGTGCTGATATTCTTCTTCCTCCTACTCTCGGTATCAGAATACCTCTATCTCCCAGGAGCATGGCCGCGTCTATCCAGCACTCACCAATTCTTCGGCTTCATCGCAATAATCCTACCTTATATATTCCTCTACCTAGCCTCCTTCACAGATCCAGGAACGATTAACCAAGCCACGCACTCAAAATACATGTCCCACTACCCGTACGACTTCACGTTATTCCACCCGGGCCAAACATGCCGAACATGCAACCTCCTGAAACCCCCTCGCTCAAAACACTGCGTAGTCTGTAAGCGCTGCGTCGCAAAAATGGACCACCACTGCGTCTTCATAAACAACTGCGTCGGCTACAACAACCAGCACTACTTCCTTTTACTCCTGCTCACGACCGCCATCCTAACAACCTACGGCGGGTTCCTGGGCCTCCGTCTCATCTCCGAGACAGCTCACAAGCACAACATCTTCTTCTCCCTCTGGAAACATCCCAAGCTCGCCTGGCGGGACTGGTTCATCCTCTTCTCCTACGGCATCCAAAAAGACGTCGGAATCGGCTCCGTAACCCTTTTGGTCCTTATGACTTCCCCGCTAGTCTGGGGGTTGTTGGGTTACCATGTATACCTGATTTACTGCGGCACAACAACAAATGAGAGCATGAAGTGGCAAGACTGGCAAGCCGAGATGTCAGACGGCTTTGCTTTCCGTCGTCGTCTCTCCCTAAATCGTCCCCGCGACCCTGTGAATGAAGCGAGCTGGACGAGATGGCCTGTAGAACCGATACAGATCCTGGTTAGGACCGAAGATGGCAGCACACCAAACGATGAGAGGCCCCCGGGTGAAGGGCCCTGGGAACATGTCTGGGCACTTAGAGATGTGGAGAATATTTATGATATTGGGTTTTGGGATAATATGGCCGATGTGTTCTTACCGCACCACTTGGTGAGTAAAGCTCAGGACTTGGAGAAGGGGAAGAGGGGGAAGGGAAGCAGGAAGTCGAAGGCGCAGAGGGGTGCCAAGGTTGTTGCTGCTGCTACATGACCCAAGTATCTCGCGTACGTCCTATTTACTGGTATCCTTTGTCGTGATGATGTGGATCGAAAGACGGAGCAAGGGTTATAGACGCATCGCTCAGTGAGCTTGGACTGTTTGAAATAGATTATGGATATATAATCCACTCGGCTGTATTTATACATGATATACAAAACCTCTAGGTATATAATACAACGACAAGAAATGTCATCGCTTCTAAAACGCCACTATATGCAGACATGCCATAAAAATACACCTCCTCGCACACCATGTATAATAGTGGTGAATGCTCATTCCTCCTTGCCCCTCATCGACACCCATCATCGTCCGCAACCTCAACCTTCTACCACGTCTTATTATCAGCCCCAGACGCCCCCATCATCCACAATCTTGCTCTTTTTCCCCACCCGGGCCTCATGCCTACTCTTCAGCATCAGCTTCTCGAGGTCACTTTCCTTTGGTCTTTGCTCTTGAACAGCACTCTCATTACCCCTTAAGACATCCATCCTCATATTCTTCCTCGAACCCACAACCTCATCCTTCGACCACGCCTTGTTATCAGGCCACTCTTTCGCTGCGACCTGACGCCTGGCCTCATGCCTACTCTTCAGCATCAGCTTCTCGAGGTCATCTTCCTGTGTTGTTTGCTCTTGACCACCACTCTCACTAATCGGTTCATAATAAGGAACAAGCCTCTTCGGCCTATCAAACTTCTGCGCCTCGAGCCTCGCCCACCCTTCATGTCTGTTAAACTCCTCCCCCATAAACATTTCATCGCCCTCCTCCCTTCCCATCCTTTCTCGCAACTCTGTGTCCCGTCGATGCTTCTCTATACGCTCGGCCCGAACCTTTAATATCCTGGCTTCTCGGTCTGAGCACACTCGCGCATTATACTTCATGCGGCGTTCTTGTGCACGAGCAATAGGTTTAACGCCCGATACGCCCTGAGCAGCCCGTTTTTCAAAATGGCGCTGGAGGTCGTCGCGGGGTGAGTCAGTGGTTAGTGTGGCGCAGAAGTCATCGAGCAGCGTGTCAACTTCCTCGCTCGTATGCGGTGGTGGTGGTCTCAGCCTCTGCGTGGAAGTCACAACCTTGGAGCTGTGGTAAGCACGACTCTGCCCCCCGGCCAAAATGCTAAATTTTCGTCCGCCAAAAGAAGAACGCCTCCTCCCCCGACTGGGCTGGATATGTCCGGGTAGAGCGTCAAAAGCGGATCTGTGGTTCGCGGTGGCACGGATTGCTGACAGGTTTTTTGTCGCCCTTTGCTGGTGGGCGGCGCCTTCGAGCTGTGCGAATGCGGCGTCGAAAGCTGTCGCCGACGTCGCTGTGTCTTTGGGAATTTCTTGTGATTGATCTAAATCCAGTGCCTTTAACAACCTACGTTCCGTTCCGTTTCTGGGGGGTGTTACCAAAGCAAGGTCGAACGCCAATGGTGGCTCTGATGGGTTTGAAGGAAGTTTGGGAATTGAGGCGGTCATCGATGCCGGCTGAGATCGCCACGGCTGGCTCAATTTGGACAACTTTTTACGTTCTCTTGCGCTTTTGGGAGGCTCTACATGCGCAAAAGCGCGATCAAATTCTGACAGAGGGCTTGACGAAGGTGGATGGGGGACGAGGTTTAACGTAGCCTCCGATCGAAACTCAGCTCTTTTCCGCATTCCCCTACATGCCTTGCGTCCTGCAGGAGGTGCACCCTTCAATCGTGGCCGAGCTGCTCCAAGGGGGGCAATATCAAAAACGGTATCAAGCAGTGATGATTCGAATTTCGGAGAGTCGAGTGTGCGCCCAGGCTCACGTGGAGATGCCTGAACGCGTAGTTTGTTCGGTGGCCGCGGCACGTATCCCAAGCCACTCAGGAAACTCAAGGGATCCGTCTTCGTCGGGGGGAAAGACTTGGATAGTAGATCAGCCTCTCGGAGTTTGTTTATTTTTGCAGTTTGGTCCGCCTTCTGTGCTGGGGCCCCGGTTGGCTCAGAAGATTTTGCTGTCTTCGCTGCCGGCTCAGGGGCTTTGACTGTTGCCGTAGCTGGCTCGGCAGTTTTAGTAGGAGCCCATTCTAGATCATCAAAAGAAACCATCTTCCCGGTCCATCTCTGATCCCTCGCTACCTTGGGGCGATTGTCCTGAATCAACCCGGCCAGTTGGGCCACTGCGAGCCTAGCCGTGGTCGCCGTCGACTTTCTGACAATAGCATCCTTGGCTCCGGAAGCGGTGACGAAGATGTCCTTCTCCCAAGTCCAGTTGCCCTCTTTAATTTTCTGCTCGACGTTATGTAGAGCGTCCCACACCTTTTTGCAAGTGTCGTGTAGGCCCTGGACGCCTCCCTTGACTTTGTCGGCCTTGGTGAGGATGATGGCAGTCTTAAGCTGGAACTTGCTCAGGAGCTCAAGGGCGTCCAAGTCACCCTGTTTTGGTCCAACTTCGGCATCGATGAGCAAGACGGCTCCCTTGAGAGCGTCTCGCTTACTCAAGTATAAGGAAATATGTTTGCCCCACTCCTTCATGGATCGGTGGCCGTAGCCGGGCAGGTCGACGAGCTGGAAGGTATGAGATGGAATGTCCTCCTTGCCCTTGTACTCGGCAGCCTGGCCGGCCAACTCCTTCAAGGTTGGGGCAGGGCCGAAGCCGTACATGTTGATGGACTTTGTCTTGCCAGCCTTGGAGCTCACCTTGGCCAAGCCATTCTGGGCACGGTCGGCGACGGCATTGACGAGGGAGGACTTGCCGACATTGGAGCGTCCAAGGATGCAGACTTCGGGCATACGAGTGTTCTTTCGGAGCTTGTAGAAATCGGACTGGGCATAGGAAAAAGAGGCAGGGTTGGTGGTGAACAGCGTCCGTAATCCATCCTCGACCGGCTTGTCTGGCGCAGAGCTCAGAGAGAAGGACTTGAATAGGTCGTCGGGACCGACCTCTTTGATGGCAGAGGTTCGAAACTCGGGAATCTGGAGAGCGACGGCATGGGCGAGATGGGCTTTGGCAGCGGCATAGCTACGAGACGTCGATAATGCTCGCCGGCTCGTGTATGGGTGTGTCGTCGAGGCATGTAGACAATATGTCGCGGCGGCTCCCAGCAACACGGGACGTCGCAGAGTCGCAGGTATCGCTGAGAGCGCCTTGAGCTGCAGTGAGGTCGGGGGCAGCATTGAGGGTGGGCGTCTCAGTCACATTTCGTCCGCCGCTTAGGCCATCTCTGTCGCAAACGTTGGCAAGAGTGTGATACCTCCTAAAGGAAGTTATATCCTCTGCTCTAGTGGGCTTCTGGGTTTGAATATTCAGACTCTACATGTAGTACCTATGTAGGAAACCTGAATGCTTTTGCCACCCCAAAAGATTTCCAACATGGGGTCATCGACCCTGCCGACCTGCCGCTAAGGTACCTACCTTAAGGTAGATGTTGCAACCCCTGTAAGACATCACCCACTGCCCAGCATCCCTGTGGCTTGGAGCCCACGCGACCTGCAGCCCGCTAATCGACATCGGCATCGGCCGGCGCCAGGCCGTGGAAAGATACCCGGCATTGAAAGCTGCATTGAAGCCTCAACTTAGGTTCAAGTTGCGCATCTTCAATCTTCAATCATCCACCGCACTTCGTCGCCATGTCGCAACCAGCCCAGCTACGCTCCGTATACCGCGCTCTCCTACGAGAGCTGCCACCTCGACCGCTGAAAGCCGCACGCACACCTCTCCACATCACATTACGAGAGAGTTTCTCCACCGGTCGCCCAAACGACCACGCCATCGCCCAAGCCGACCAACTTCTGCAATACGTAAAAGCGCAGCGCCAGTATGCTACACTATTGGAGCGATACAACCCCGGAATGAATATGGACGAGGAAGAAAGGGTCAGGCTATCCGCCAGGAGGATCGGCGTCGAATTACCCAAGGAGTACGAGTCTTGAGACGGACTTTTTTCATCATGAATCAAGCTCCAATCCGACTCTTCGAATGCGCCCAGTTCGCCACGCGAGCATTTTTAGGAACTTGCATGCAGCATGCAACATCACATCACATTCGCTTACAATGAGCAGAGCGTCTGTTCGGCTACAACGCAACTCCACGGCTACCAACATTTCAGCCGAATGCGCCCACATCGACAGGGCTTCGATCGATGGACTGGGCACATCGTGATAACCCCCCGCCGCTATCGAAGAGGAAACACAATGCGATGACATAAGTGTAGTCACGAAATCCATGTACACTAAATGTACTCATACCGTTGTATAGAAGTTGACGGGCACGGAATACCCGAACCCAAGGATATGATCGCATCCATTACTTGAAATACTGTTATAACGTGCAACGATTTGGTGAACATCACTATGACTACTATGTAGATATCTCCAGTCTATAAGTTGGCCACTGCCTATTAGTTTAGACTAAACCATCAACTGTCATGCCGCCCTCACAGACCCCAACTAACATCAAGAAAATCCAAAAGCACAAGAACAGCATAAACCCCAAGCCCAATAACAACCTCTCTCATCAAAGTCCTACAAGTGAAGCTCGATCCATCACTAGTCAAGGGATGACGACAGTTATCCAGCGCACCTTTAGGCGGGAACGGATCCTGATCCGTGCCTGTACAGCTAAAATTCCCAAGTGTCGTCGAGTTTGGAGCCATTGGCATTGGTGTTGGAGTTGGAGTCGGTAACATGCTGGTCATGTTCAACGCAAGGGATCGCAACCCGAGGCTCGACGTCTGTCTCGCGGGGCCTGGGAATTTTCGCGCTGAGAGGCTTGGACTGAGTTCGTGTTTACACTGTAGTCCACCGTCTGCGGCAATGATAGAGCCGGCTACACTGATATCAGCTCACCGGTTATGTAGAGAGGAAGTGGAAGGGAAGTTACTGTAATGACTTCCAGTCTCCTTGACATCACAACTATACTCCATCTGGTTCTTCCCATCCACAGTCGTAATATTGCATTCCATGTCACTATGTTGGATCGTCGACCAAGGGTCATTCCTATTTTATGTCAGCCATCATGCACATTAGGACTTACACACTCAACATAACACAAAACTTACAGAGCATCTTCCCAGTCCTCCGCAAAGCAGCCATGAATATTTATCAAGGCCGTCTTGGCATTGCAAGTAGCGAGTAGCCATTCACTACTAGGAAAGGCTTCGGTGATTGGTGCAAATTTATCGCCGCTAAACTGAGAAGGGATGCTGCAGCTCTCGCAGATTGTACAGGTTTGTATGCTGCGGGCTGCGAATGCGAGGGTTGTTGCGAGGAGGAGGAGCATTTTGGATGATGATCATGTTTGGTGTTGCTTGGGATTTGGGATATGTTGTAGATGATGGGTGAGATACGAAACGTTGGATCAACGGAAATAACTTTCTATGTAGGTATCTACAAAGGATTTGTTCTCATGTTGGTTTCACGATGTTGGATTGCTAGATCGGTGTGTGTTGGATGTTCTTTGTTCGTTGGTGCCAGTGTGGTGCTTGTGAGACCTACGACTGTTGAACTTGTCTTGGAGAAACACAACTTGGGATGCTTGAGTTCCCCGTATCTACAACTTCGGCCTCGTGAGCTGAAGCTTGTCTCTGCATTTAATTTCAGAGAGTTGATGTCGTTGCAGAATCAGTGTCGGTGGATAGATCAAAGGGATGTCAGCCACCCGCAAGTACGGGGTAGCTCAGGTACGACAGGATAAGTTCCTGTGTTCTCCCTGCGTTTGAGACGTGCGACGCCGTTTGAGTGCGACGTCGTTTGATACATCGTTTGTGGTATGACGTTTGATGCTTGGGCACGCACATCTCTCTATTTGTCATATATCCCAATATCAGTTGTTAGAACTAGTAGAGACACCCGGTAGATAGTTGTGGCTTGATGATATGCAGACCTCAGCGGCATCCTACTTCTTTGACTGCCATTCTGTTTGAATACAAGTCAAACGAAATACCTAATCCGGTGGACACATAGAGAAATAACTCTGATCATTCTCAGTATTCACAAATCAGAATGATAGATGACAAATTCGCAGATGACGTTATCGAATCAAGCAATCAGGTAGTGCTTCGTAATTTGCTTGTCTTCCTCTCAATAGTACTCTGCCGTTACATCGCAGTAACCCATCCATCCCGCCCTGTTGATCTTCTTGCAGGTTCACCCCAGCTCCGATTCCGATCCTCCAAGAGATAGGCCAGACGGGAGTCTTCAGATGGGTGCCACGTGTAGACTTCCGCGTGCCAACAACGGGCAGAGTGTCTTCCCGAGCCGTGATGAGCCAAATTGACATGAGGGGACGTTCGTTTTCTGTGGTTTCTTAGTTTTTTTTTCGCGTTTTGTCGGGAGTTGCGTTATTTTTTTTCTCTTTTCTTCACTTTTCTGGGGAGTCATGAACGATCGGTAGGAAATAGGTAGCCTGCTGGTATTGGATTGTAAGCGAGTGTCCATATGGGAGCAATGGCAAATCAAGGTAAGCTGGGTAATATGGCGGCGTGTGCTCAACACACAGCAGCAATAGTAATGAGATACATGTTGAGGTTTTAGTACTTACCACTAAGCCCAATATTGACGACACCTTATGTCGTCCATGTAGGTGTCAGCCAACGGTGGGAGTGGCCGGATCTTGAGTGTTGGTCGAGTTGGGGACCAGCCGAAAGACCAGAGACTTAGCCACCTCTCTCCGAGGTTTCTTGGGCAGATCCTACAGAAGTGACGGATTCTGTAGAATCGTTGGATCTGGCAGAGCTGGGGCGAGAGTCGTTGATGCCTGTATCACGCTTGTCGTCGAAGTTCTTGGGGTCGTGGATCACATCACATCCGAAATGAGGATGGTTTGACGGGGAGTGGAATCGATAGAACTTGGGCTGGGATAAGTTGTGGCCAAACTCGTAATAGATCTGCTCTCGCTGTCGCATATGATCCCGGTGCGACATGTTTGACACGTTGTAGGCGGACTTTTGTCCACAGGTGGTGGGTGGATGGTTTGGTGGGAAGACGTGTCTGGGCTTATTGGTATGGTGTTTGACGATAGTCGTAGAATCCCGTTGGATGTGGTTAAGTAGAAGGGAGAGTGAGTTCGCAGATGGTGGGAGACTTGCAGATTTATGTTCCTTTATGAACAATGGGCACCTGTTTGACCCTGTGGAGAGAGGTTATTCCCCGACGCGGGTCTATTATGCCCGGACAATGGTACTTACCTGGAGCCAAGTTGGTTCACGTCGAACGCCGATTCTGAGTGCTGGAGCCATTGACTTTTGTGTCTGTTGCGGCCATCAGTGTGGTTATATAATGCAATTCCAAACCCATGGTTCTTGCTCTAACCAATCAAAGCCTGGGACTAACTGGGAGATAACGAATGTGCGTTTGCTATCAGTGATTCCAGAGATATCGGTGTTTGAATGAATGCAGCCGGGGAAGCATGGGAAACAGACGATGACCCACGCGTCTGATCACAATAGCACGTACTCAATGAAGAGTTGATAAAATCTCATTCAAATTTACTTCCGCAAATGAACATGCTATACTGATCAAGATGATTGACTGGATGGCAGAGACTCCATGTATTGGCATAACCATCTCATGCCTATTAGTTCCATGAGACACAGAAAAAAGACATCTGATATCTGCTGTAGGGAATTGATATTCAGCCCTTCGGTGATGACTACTAGAGGCTTGATATTGTAATCGACACCATTAAATGTTCCCAGTACCAGTGATTGAACGGGCTTGCCTCTGGTGCCGTCAATGGCAACAGACCTCACAGACCAAAAAGATCAGAAGATTCGGGAGATAGCCTTGAGTCACAATGCAGAGGGCATTCAACAGCCTCATTTTCACACGGCATTTGATGTCATCTGACTTTGGTAAATAATGTACAAGCCAAAGAGCCCGTACCCGCTTCTTGATCACCACAGATTCTTGTTGGCGAAGAACGTAATAGTGGTCATATTCTCTAGATTTTTTTGTTCCGTTCTCTTCAAAGTTGCCCTCCGCTACACGATTAGCCATACTCTTATTATTCCCAAATGAAAATGCCCGCCGAATAGCCACTATCAGAAGTTGCCGAATTGTAAGATACTAACAATCCCGGATTGTTGAGATGCAATGCTATGACATGGCTAAACACAGGTTTTATCAAATTGCCTGCCTATAAAACATCAGATGAGCTCTTAGGATGCCACGAAATGTTGGGTCTTGCCCTCTCAGATGACTTACAGTTGACCTATTGTCGGCAACGTTTGGACAACGTTTGGTCTCTCTCAATTACCTAGGTAGCTCACACTGGCAAGTCGATACGGAGTATGTGTACCTTAGTATTTGCAATAAGGACTGTTAATTATCTGTCTACCTCACATCAGCTTCTGATCTCGAGGTCGGAGGTGGTCAGAATCAGAAGTGGCAAAAGGAGGCAGGAGCCCCTTCTCGGCCGGGTCATTCCTGCTGATTCAGTGCGCCTTCCCCGAAAGACTGACTTTTCAATTCTTCACCTCCCGGAGCCCCGTGACTCACCATCTCAATACCGTAATTACTCCAATCAGAAGATTGACCTCTATCAGCACTGAGGCCTGTGGAATGTGCTCTCGGTGGTACCTACCTTAGGTACCTCACAGTGGTTGTCAAACCTGCTCAGAGGACCCCCCTATTCCTCACGAATCGTGCTGAAGTGCAGGTCCAAGCTCCCATCATCTGACCTTCCAAAGCCTTTTTGGTCAAGCTAAATAATAGCTCGTTGCCATTAGGAAAGAGGGCGGTGAGCTGTGCGCTCGTTTCCGGAATTCTGCCAGTCCTGGTTCTCTATATAAAGACCAGCTGCCACCCACTTTCGTCTCGACTTCCTTCCTTCTCCCCATCCATCTTGACCAACATCTCAATTCCACAACCCACACTCTGCACTCTCAGAACGCTTCCGTACCTAACAAGCTCTTGTCCCTGTACACTCCGTATTGGTCATCCATCAGTCTCTCTTGACTACGTCACACCTATCACCATGTCTTCTACCTCCAGCACCTCGGCCCAGCCCAAGCCCAGCGCCGATCACAGCGACTGGGACTACAGCGAATGGGCCAGCAGCGGCTGGGATGATGCTTATGATGTCGACGATGTCACTACCTCCACCACCGATGTCGCTTCGTCTACCAACGACGGCGCTTCGTCCACCAACCAACTCCCACCTACTGGCGAGGATACCACTTCCGTCTGTGAGAACGGATGGACCTTCACCATGTCATACGACCGCATCCGCTGCCTCAAGCTAGAGGGCAAAGAGCTCCAGCAGGCACTTTACACCATCCAACAAGAGAATGCCCAGCTCGGTATCAGCACCCAGGACAGCCTCAAGTCTGCCGCAGACTGCCTTCACAACTACCCGCCACTCATGGCTCTTCACCATGGCACAACTAAGCCAGTCAGACACTCCCATCATCCCGCACCCACCGTCAAGGAGGCTACTGCTCCAATCACTCCTACCGAGGAGGCTGTGGCTCCTACCGCTCCTGCCGCAAAGCCTGCTGTTACCAATCCAGCCAGAAAGTCTGCTCCTACGACGCCGACCAAGCAAATGAATCCAGCAGCCCATGTCTTTCGTCCCACTTCTCCCCCGACGGCTCCCCCAACGCCCTCCCGCGCGCCCTCACCACCGGTCTCTGGCCTCACATACGGTGAGGCAGATGTCCTGTTGGCATCTGATTCGGACAATCTCTCGGAGGCAGAGAGATTGAAGCAGAACATTGCATTCTTCTGCGGCGAGAAGCGAAAAATCAGCTCGGATCTTGATGAATTCCGACGCCAGGCCAAGGCCCAGGGACTCAAGACCTTGAAGGATTCGATCTGGGCCAACTAGCCGCAACTGAGACGGGATTTAGCGAACGACATCAAGAGCATCGACTTTGAAGGATTCTCTGTCAACCAGGATGACCATCACGCGAACAAGCGAAGGTAAAGAGCGAGCTAGGATTAAAGCACACCAGAGAAGAGTATTATGAGGATACTTTACAGCGGGCTCGGGTCTAATTATCAGGAAAAGAAAACTGTCATAGCGAAGGAAACATGTGAGGGCGAGTTTGAGATCATTTTCTGTTTTCAGGCGTTTGAGATAAGACGGAAGGATATACCCAGTAGTTCAGAAAGGATACTACCCAATGAAGAAATCTTGGCAATCCAACATCGTTTTTCTTTCCGTGACTCACGCCTTCTTAAAAGTCCCCCAGAAGAATTTGTAACATGTCGGGCACTCCTTCGGTGACTCCTTGTGCCGCCGTATATCGAGTCGAAGGGTAGGTCGAATCGCCATTGAGGGGCGCCGCCGAATAAGCACAGACAGTGGTCCTTGCATCGTCAAATAACAGTGCTACCGAATCACCAGTCACAGATCTGGTCAAATCACTTGAGAGGCAGATTTTTAAGGGTCAAACACTGCAACTTCTGGTCGCTGCACAGGGCTATTGCTGCAGGATGTTGAAATGACCATCAACACAAGGTTTAGGCTGAAGACACATACCATCTAGCCTTTAAATCGATGTCTGCTCTAAAGCCAAAATGTCACTCGGCCGGTATCTTTTCAGGTATTTCACTCCCAGTTGATTCTTGCTCGTCTACAGCAGCCTACCCTTTTATATTCCCGCTGTATGTGTTCTAGCGGTGGGGCAAGGAAGCAAGTCAACCGCGAAGTTTCCCCTCGCGTATTTCCTCATACTTCATCTGTGTCTATTATATACACCCATTTATATAGACGTTTCGGCAAGGCAAAGTGGATGGTGAGCATTCAGATTTCCAAAGCATGAAGCATAACTCTAGGAGGAATCACGGGATAGATCTGAACATGAGCATAGATAATTAGCAGAATGACTCGGAGCTATGCCAAGGTGATGACAGGATAGTGACTTTGGATGGAAGGGTATTCAATGTTGCCAGCGTTGTCACGTGAAGCCAGCGACTTCGACTCTTGTGTACATTGATCTTCTCGTCTTGTCTGGATAGGTATGCTTGGGGCCAATCTCAAGTATGACTCTTGTGGACGGGCTCTCATGGCGGTTTCGATGCTCCTGAATATCCCATCAATCGCGGCTTCGACCTCTTGTTAAACATTTTTAAAAACAAGGTAACACTGAAACAGGGTGACTGGGCTCGGTTTATTATCCTATCCGGTGCTAGAACAGGATGAAGCCTTACCAGTCAACGTGTTCAATAAATCACAAATCCTTGTTTTGCATTGACTACATGGGCTTGCGCTGTGATAGTGTCTCTGAGCCACCGGAGAACAATGGCATAATGTGCAGCTAGTCACGAAGTCATTTCTTTCTTGAGAGTCACTTGTGGTGGATCGACACACGTATACCGATGCTTTTACTGTGTATGGAATATCACTAGCTGCGCTGAGAGAGGATTAGACACTCGCACAGTGACAGCAACAATACTGACTTCTTGCATCTGATTTGAGATATAAGACATAGTATGTCAAAGAACTTTGTGGCACAATTGATTTATAGTATGACTTATTCCTCCCATTTACAAGGAGATAAATCAATAACGCCACTAATAATGCAATATATACAACTCGATTCCCCCCATCTCTCGTGCACGGGCAATTAGTGCTCTAAGCACCAGCAGTTCCGGTCAAGTTGAAGTAGCAAAGAGCGGCAAGGTCGAAGGAGAAGGCCGCAAAGCCATTCTCATGACCGCAGTATGGCTGTTCAGCCTGGCTATCGAAGGAGTAGCCGTTGTAATCGAACGCGATACTACAACCAGCCTGGCCTCCTGGTCTGTACATTGGATGTGGTCAGCTTATGTAACATGGTCTTGCTATTGTCATCGGATCGATGATACGATCATCGAATATTGGCAAAACAAGAGAAGGGGTCTGCACTTACGGGTTCCAGCAGGCGGTTACGTTCGTTGCGGAACTCAGCCCGTCGTATTCGAACAGGCAGTTGGCGCAAGTCGAACTGTCTTCGGTGCAGGCCGTTGGTTGGATAGCGTCACCGCCGTCTGGGGAGAATTTGAGACTCGTGCTGAAGTAGGCAAAACCGCCCTCGCCGGCGCCACCCGCACCACCGGGCATAGGAACCGTGACACCGTTACAGCCAAGGACGATTGATGAGGTGCCTGACTGGTCGCTGGGCGAGCGTTTGACGAGATCTCTTGGGAGTGTAGAGCCTAGGGCAGTAGCTGCCAACAGGGAGGCGACACTGAGCGTTGTGGCATACATTTTGGAGGTGGTGTTGTTTAAGTTGCGAATGGCGAGTGTCTTTGGGATGTTGAAAGTTGGTTGGATTGGTTGATTGTGTGACTGGTGAAAGAGAGAGAGCCTCTACCATCTTATATTCGTTCTCATCTCTCACCTCACCAAATCGCTGTAGAATCTTCCTAGCATCGTGACGTCGCTCTTCTCCAGTCGGAGCCTCCACATCCACGATGATCGATTCGTTGATTGACAATGAGCGGTCTCACTTCAGCGCGCTCGCGCGGTCTACAGAATCCATCCTTGACTTTGACGTCAGATCATGGCTGGGATTGTGACTGTTGGTCTATGACGGTACCGTAGGAGTACGAGCTGTAGTAGTAGAGTGTCCACATGTCCAAACTATTTCGTCGATCGCATTGGCCGCCTGGCGCAGGAGGTCCGATGAGGTGTTTCGTAGCGCAGTATTCACTGTACACCAAGATCATTTTGCGCGGCGTCCTTCCCCAAGCGTTGAAGATCAGACCCATGGGGAAGCACGGGTATCCTGTGCTTAGGGAGTGCATTGCCATTCGCCAGCCTCGCCGGCTCTGCGCCAGCTCCAGTATTGAATGGATAACCCCCATATATTCACTCTTTCACAGTGGATCGAATAACGTCAATACATCAGGTGCAGCAGCAAAGGCCAGTCAATAGCGGCATATCAGTCCCGCCAGTGATTCGAACTATGATGGCCTAAGGGAAGCTAACAATGTCTCGTCGTCGAGACTTCGGGGTGCCGATTGGGCGCCTCACTTTATTTTTAGAACGAGCCGCATTCAGTCCATCAGTCTGGGGCCGAGCTGGGGATATGCCCCGAATACATCATACATTTCACCACCACCTGCTTAATATGTCATTAGTCAAAAGGAAATTCTGGAGTAACATTTATCATTACATATGGAACTATATATTCTAGAAACGAGCTAGAAGTCTAGCTATGCGAACTGTGTTTGCTGCGCTAATTACAAAGACGCCGATCAATGAGGCCGGTGGATGCTCTGAGGGGCATGGAGCGCGTGCCTATGCAGAATCCTTTTCGTTGCTACGTCCATTTGGACATCTCCTCGGCTAAGGTAATCCCGATACCCATTCTACACTCTCATTCATTTCTGCGATTATTTGGTACTGAATCGCCTCAATGGTAGACAAACGACTGTTTGGAACATATTGGGCGGAAGACTCACCTGGATGGTTTTGCTGCCTCCTCCGCATAAGACGTCCATGGTCGATGGCCATGTTATGTTCGCGGACTACACGGTCAACGATCGGTCTGAGATTCTGTCTTAGTAAAACTTGTGCTTGCGCGAACTCTGCCTCCATTTTCGCCTCGTCATTGGTCCAGTTGGCTTGGCCAGATCATCCCACTGATTGCGGTCGCGATCAAAGAGCTCCTCATACTGCTTGAGTGATCTCACACCCACCTCATCTTGTACTCGTCTCTCTTTCTTAGTACATGAGACGACCAGGTTCCACGATTCTATTGATGGTTTTGTAAGTCGGCGCAGATTGATACGGTGAATCATTGTCCGTCCGGATCAAGTCACAGATCTCAGCACTCATTCGCGGAGACAACTATCTGGGCGAGCTAACCGACAAAGCTCGTCAACAATCTGGAAGTTGTTGAGGAGCATACCACTCTGTCCGACGAGGTGTTCCATAGCAACTATCGATAGGATCGTGTTAGAGTGTGGCACAAAGCATGCTGATTTAGTGCTTACGTCAATCTTCTCTCTTTGCTTTACTCCTTTCCGTCACATATTTCCTTGCTTAACCGAAAAACTGAATTGCTCTTGCTCGTCCTCTAACTGATCCACAACTCCAAGCGATGTAAATACACGCAGCTCTAACTGTGTTGGGCATTTCATAGTCCGCATCTAAGATATATCGCAAGCTTATTTGTTCCGGCAAAAGGTCACTGCGTCGAACAAGTCGTCTCCGGAACTCTGGGATGCACTGGCTTACTACTTCACTGAGAACGGCGAGCACGTTTGTGGCGATCTAGCCGATCTAGTGGCTTCAGGAGCTCTCAGCTGGGGTTTTTGGAACACGCGGAGGGAGGCCTAGGGATCTCCACCTCCACGAATTTGGAGCCCTCGAATTTGATGGCTTTGAGGCCATGGGTTGGGGCATGAACTCGCGATCTGAAGCCCAGCAGGGAACACGCTTGATTGGAAGGCTGTGGGATGTTCGCTCGAGGATAACATACCGGAAATTCTCAAGGTGGGAGCGAAGAACCTAGGTTTGGTCTCTGAGGGAATCTTCGCATACTTGTGATACAGAAGATTCTTGGCGTATCTAGTGCGTCAGCGTGCAGTCTTTGAAGGTGAGGTTCCCGAGGTCATGAAGCATAACAGGAGAGAAAGAGGCAACGTTTCTGCGCTAGTGCTCATATCGGTCTTAAATCGGGGTGGATGTCCTTTCCACGTATCCTCTACATAAAAGTGATTCTATTAAAGCCCCCCCCCCCCAAAACAAAAAAATAAAATAAAAAATAAAAAATAAACAATGATTAATAAAACCTACTGTTGACTTGCTGAAGAAGTGTTATAAGTGCCTGACTGCAAGGCGCAAACGACAACGAGAGCAGTAACAGACTGGTGTGATGAAGTGGGAACATTCCCTTTGGCTATGTACGCAGACCCAGGAGGAGACTTTGTAAGCGATGCTTGCTTCTTCTTCCTCTCTTTTGTCATCTTTGACTTCAGTTTGTCTTATGGTGTGAACAAAGCAGTAGCTCTTCCTGGCATAGTGTTCACTTCCTCTTTGGTGATTTTTCTTGGCGATAGCTTTTGCCTTTCCAATCTGTCCCTTGAGTGCTTGTGTCATAGGTTTATCAACTACTTCTTTATGAAGAATTTGCTTTAGATATGCTTTAATGTATTCTTATACCTTTAAAGCCAACATTGGGTGAAATTTCTGGTTCGGCATTGTCAGCTCTTTCCTGTCCCAAGATAAGTGGAATTCGTATTTCTTATAAAGAAAAAGCCTGAGGCCTTCCTTTACCTCTAGGGTTTCAAGACACTATTTGGCGCCATTTTGGTCCGATGTAAAGGTTGTAGGAAACAGGTCGTTCTCAACGTAAGTATCACGCAATGGCTCAGTTGACATCAATTAAGCAGTTTTCCGCGTGTCAAGACTCGACTGGCAGTGTACATGGAGGATGTCAAGATGGTCATCACTACTTTTGCTGTTGGACACAGTGTACTTATGTAAAGCGTCTCAGACTTATAGTTCGATTACGGTGGAGGCGTCAGACTTACAGAGAGCATATTATTATGGTTAAAGGAGCTAGAAAGAGAAATAAAATATGGATTGGTTACAAAAAGTATTGACAACATGGAGTCTGAAGCATTTAAGGGAATATACGGTAAAGTACTTCTAGCGAGTTGTTAAGCTTAGTGCGGGCTGTAGAATTGGGCACTCTGCAGTCCAGCAGGTGAGGAGGATTTGTTTTCTTTCAGCAAAACTTCCACTCGGTCCTCCAAGGTGGAAATCTGTCCCCGCAGATGGCCGTTGACGTCCCGGCCGTCTCGTGCTTCTGATACTTCCTTTGTCAGAGCAAAGAAAACCTGACTTTCGATCTCTTGAAATTCTCAAGCCGATCTGGTTGGCTTGACTTTACGGTTCCGTTGAACAGGTCCTGTGCCCGACATGGTCTGTGTTCTGCCTTGACGATCGTCGATACGATGGACTTAAATAAACCCATTTAGTTTCACAGCTTTGGAGGTCTGAGTTCCATCCAGGGTCCGAATATCTCCGTGCCTAAAAGCGTTGGTCGGAGGTCGCGCGGTGGGTGACGAACATGCGATTAGGGGCCAGACGTGGGTGTTAGAGTTGGAGCATCTGCCAACGATAGAGGAAAGTACTATGATCTAATAACAATAATTTTACAATCGCACCTAGATTACCTCAGCGGAAAGGCCATTGGCACACTTATATGGCAACCTGCATCCAAACGGTTGACCTGGTCGAAAGGAAGTAGGAAGTGATAATTAGTCAACCGGATAACCATTCGCTTGATGTTTCGTTTAGGGACTCTCAAGTCCAACCGCATTGAGAAGAAGAGTACGGTTAGGATAAATGCTGCGGCGACCCAGGATATGGCTTAATTTATGACTCCGATCTTTGAGTCTTCTAGCCGTATAGCATCTTGCTTGACGCTAATGATATTTCTCGTCTCCGAACCCGGCCTTGTAACCTTCTTCCAAGTTCGAATGGACAAGCAAGTTCTTAATCAATAGTTGAGTAAATCGGTACCTGGTTTACTATAATTTCTCGCTCAAATAGTCTCGCTCAAATACAAATACTTTTCGACTACTCTTTTTGTCTTCTTTGCACCATGCTGCCATTAATAATGGGAATTTATTCAGGTGTGCAATATGAATGATCTCTGCCAATTGCAGACTGGAGCGGTAATCGGGACTCATGTGGCTGCGGCGACCTAGGTCGAGTCGCCGACATACTGCGTAGCAACGGCAGCCAAATCCAGGTATATTCCCTACCTTAACTAAAGTCACATTGTTACTTTGTGTGCGCCTCGTGCACAGCGTTTAGTGGAAGTTGTAAGGCAAATTCAAGAAATCACTACAGCAATGTGAGACGACTCTGAGGCTAAAAGCTGACAATGTCGCAACTGTAGACTAATCTGAGATCTTACATGTTTTGGATCACCAATGTCATGTTTTCCTTTAAGCAGGGCGTCTCCGCGAGATCCTAATAACTAGAGAGAGCCTTAATAGCAACAGTTGGATCTTGCAAGGACTTGCCCTAGTTCATTAAATAGATTATAGCTAGAGTTAGGTAGATAATGGGTTTCTGTATGAAAAAAAGGCCTCCTACTATCAACCATTAGTGACACAGATGTAGAACGACACAAAGCGAAGATCGTCTTGTGGCACTACCGACTACAACGCCATGCTTATTACGTACAATAAGGAGATCCGCCACTACCATATTCTAAGCCTACCAAATACAGTTATCTAGCAATTCGTATCAAGCTATTAGTGTGACCCTCGACGATGCATAAAAGCATAAATTCTAATGATCGACGTATTGTCCCTTTACTCTTCACGACTGATACATCACTTGTTCCATGTGTAAGCTGACGGGTTAACTGCCCCTCGCTTATAGGTAACAAAAGTCGAATGGGATAACCGGGTTGGGCATTACGAAGTGCTCGTCCGTACTTGTAAGGTGAACAGGAGCGGCACGTTCAATCAGGCATTCAACTATAATTAACGGTGTTTGCTTGGGCCATAGTTGAGCATTTGGGGGATGAAAGTGCGAGTTGCCGTTACATTGTGTTGGTGAGCAGAATTAGGGTTCGCGATCGCATCGAGAAGGTGTTCGGATTTGAAACGAAATAATTCCAATAACACATGTAATCGGAGTGAGGGACTTTTGGAGAATCGGGTTCTTGCGTGTCCCAAGCAATCGGGATATTGCCCTTTTTATTGGCATTTAAAAACAAATTTACCATTGCGCAGCTGGAGTTCATCTACCTTTCCGAATCCCTGCCTAGCCTCAGCGGAGCAGCTAGTTTCCGAAAGCAGTGCGTGCGAATCTGAAGATCGGTTTTCTAAGCCGCAAGGTATGATCACGAGAACTGGTGCAAATATAGTCCGTTGTTGGAACTTGGGATTGGTAATAAGCTTATCGTACTGATCCCTTGTCCAGCGACGATGAGGCAGGTGAAGCAACCAGCATGTGGCCCGTGAGACACAGATGACGCGAGGCCGAGGGCCAGGTTCTACATCCTTCGGCGCATCGACAGCTGACTTTATGTACTTGCAGGGCAGACGACAGGGGGCCGAAGGGCTTCAATGAAGGGCCCTCAGTCGTAAAAAGCCAGCCGAGGGCCACTCAGATTTACGCAGACTCGGCAGAAAAGGGACCGTTATACAGGTCCGCAGGATGGTAATTTGCCATGTGGATAATATCTTGCCACCACTAACCAAAACAGGTCACATTGTGCAAATCTGTACCATTTCTCTGTAAATTGGCCTGCAAAGTACATTCCCGATCAAATCTTTCAGTTCATCTCATTGCCTGGTGACGTAAATGAGGCTTTTCACGCATTTTGCTGAATTCCTCCCTTTTTTACACACTTCCTGAACCTGTACCACGTTAATACATAGCATGTTCAAATCTTAGGCCCTGTAAATAGCCCTGGATAACTCATTAGCGGTCAGATTTTAGAGGTCGAAAGTATACTCTATGTAGTCTTTTAGCCAGGCCGCAGACGTTTTCGATGTGTGATAAATAGGGCGCCGACGTTATGGTGTTGAGCTGCAATCAGTAAATTCAAAAAAGGCTCGAGCGTAAGTACTGACAAGGTAAATTTGGTGAGGAAACACTGAAAAGTACGAAAGGCTGAGCATCTACTGAATGTGGTAAGTCAGCAGCGTCATATTATCCACATGGCAAATTACCATCCTGCGGACCTGTATGTCCAAAGCAGAGGGAATAGCGCCAATGCCGAAAGCAGGCAGACACCGACATAGCTCCTCTACGCTGACGAGAATTGGAGTAAGCCAAAGCGGGTTTGATGCGCGGGAGAGGCGTAGCCTGCAACCTGACCCCTCTGAATCCTGCGGAAAGACGGGGCGGGGGACGTCGCCTATTCGACCTTTGTTACGTGTAATACGTTTAGCCGCCCTGCAGGCGTGCATATTGATGAGTGCTCAGATGGAGTCACAGCTCGGGCGCCATGTCACCATATCATCGCCATGTGGGCAGAAAGTACGGGGCCGTCGCGTGGGCTGGCAAGATGCCACAGGTTGTCACTGTGTGGTGGTACGAGCATAGCTTGAGATAAGAAAGTCCAACTTTGATGCTCTGAGAGGCGTTGGTTCAAGAGTGTCGTGTGTATTCAATTGCTCGATGGAGTTTGAGCGAGAATTTAACCAGTGAACAAAGCTCGATCGACTTTCCAGGTTTCTCATCCAACGCGCACTTTGAGGTTGCTTCTTTGCGCAAGGTTGTGAGCTGGGATGCTGCCCTAGATGGAGATCTGATGGGCTGACACGCCCGCCTCCCCTGGCAACTCACTGCCAACGAGCCACCCATCACGGTGATCCGATGAATGGTTATGACCATTGACCTTGCTCCTGCTGCAGGCGGAGGGTCGCATTCTTCATCCTTCGAGAACGCCGAGATGCATATTCTATTATCGGGCTGCTCGAGCTGCAAGCGAACTCTCCTCTGTCTGGTCACCAGGACCCGGTGACTTAGGTTGTTGTTCATAATACCTATTGCTCCGCGGCGCTCTTGGGAAATGCGACTTCTTCCAACCAGCCGTCGATTGACTGGTTCTCGATAATGTCCGACCTCGACTTCTCCCACCTATCACCAGAAGAACTCCAGACAGCACTTGCGGCCCCGGCACTCACACCGCCCGACGGTGTGACACCGAATTTCGATGATCCGCCGAATTTGAATACCGTATCGCTCGCCGGGCTCCTCGTGTGTTTGATTGTGGCCACCATATTCTTGTGTATCAGGATATATGTCAAGTTCTGGAAGTTAAGACAATGGCATCTTGCCGACTGTAAGCCAGTGTCTCGATGTTTAGTTCCCGACCGCGCGAGAGACTAACCCGAGTCTCCTATAGTCTTAATGATAGTTGCATATGTATGCGATACCTAAGATGCACCAGCCTGTAGTGTCGCATTGTTACAACATGCTTACCTTGTGACATAGGCTTTTTATCTAGTAGTACTGGTCGGATCACTCTTTCGTGTAATACCAGGCTCCGACATTGGGCTTTTCGTCCACCAATGGAATGTCCGAGGCGAAGCTATTGAGGCCTATCTCTTTGTTAGTAGAACCATTGCTGCCATTATGCTGTATATCGCTAATATCCTGTCAGAAAATCTTCATCGGAATTGAATTTTGGCTGGGCGCAATCCTCCTCGTCAAAGCCGCAATCCTCCTCGAATGGCTTCGAATATTCGCGCCGACCCGTAGTCAGCCGTTTACTCTGAGCTGCAAACTCCTGATCACTATCAGCGTCGTTTTCTATTCCGCAGGAATAATAACACTGAACGTGACCTGCCAACCCTTTCAGAGGATGTGGGACAAGACGATAGAAGGATACTGCATCGACATCAAGAAAATTCACTTCGGTGCAGTCGTCGTTAACCTGCTTCTGGACTTCGCTATCCTCATTCTCCCGCAGCCCGTAATATGGACCTTGCAGATGACCACGGCGAGGAAAGTCGGGGTGTCGACGGTCTTCGCGATCGGTATTCTGTAAGAATACTAGGCTTGTCTATCAAGAAGCATGCGCTAATCCTGAATCTGTAGTGCCATCATCGCGGCAGGCTTTCTAGTACAAGCTGTTGCCGACTGGATAGATACGAAAGATATGGTATACTACTACTCGGGAGTAGCTTTATGGGGCATAGCAGAGATCACCTGTGGTATTTTGGTGTTTTGCGCGCCCTTTACCCCGAGGTTGTTCCACGGCCTAGGCTTGACAAGTTGGCTTGTTAGCAACATTCCTGAGCAACTATCGTCGATCCGCGCTCCAGAATGGCTTCAAAAGACGACAGACAGCGACCGGCAGTCGCGTTCAAGAGTCACACGAGACTACCACGAACTTGATGATGCAGGGAATAGTATACATCTGAGAGGATACGGTTCACCAAGACCGACTGATCGGCAATACGGCATTGCAGTCACGACCGACATCGTAGTCACGGAGACGTTCCAGAAGCCTTTGGACAGATTAGAAGATAGTCAGCATCCGTGGATTGCACAGGCAGCGGAACATCAGAGACCACATTGACGGAGAGGTACATAAAAACTGACGCCGGCCTGAAACGGTTGCCGTCTTCATTCACTGTACATACGAATTCTACAGAATAGAAGAAGAAAAACATTATTAAACAAGACTGAGCAGCATTTGAAAACCGAATAGCAGCAAATCTTGACGAGCACAGCGAAACATGTCAATATGCACATCAATTCAAAGGCCAGACTGGAGTATTGTCTTCCAAAGTCAAGGTTCCACCCTCCAGATGAGTAGATCTCGCAGAAACCCGTGCCAAAAGCATATCAATAAACAACCGTTTTTGATAATCTGGCGAAGGGAATTGATGTGTTTTGCTGCTGATGCGGCTATGATCAGTTGCCAACAACATTGAACTTAGGCCCAATCTCGCGCTATGCAACTATCCATTTGTGGATTTGTAGGCGGTTGGGGGAACGTCGATGTCGCTGATCAATACCTACATACCTACAACACTGGAATACGCCCCCTCAAGTGGCGGTCTTCTCCATGCATTTGTGCTGGTAGAGTCGCCTGCAGGCGGCGGGCTGGAAAGTTCCAGGTTGAGCATGGGTGTCTGTACGGTGTCAGGTAATCTTCCAAAACAAGCAATAGACGGACTTTGTGTGCCTCATGTGCCCACGCGGTACAGCTGCGGAGGCGAGAGGTAGGATTGCATTGGTGGTTCTCGTCGCATCCTTCGAATGAGGTGAGAAACCAATGGCGATCGGTAGAACTTTATTCTGCTCTGTTTGGCCGCAAATATCAATATCTGAAGACGGTTTGACCTCAGGTAGGTGTGTGTAGGCGATGGCGCGGGTGAGCTACTCCGCCTCCGAAAGTGCGAACAGGAGTTGACCTGCGGGAACCGACATTTCTGTCTGCATCTTACATTGACAATAACATGAGACATTTTCCTTTCCACATACTACGCGTCTCATCCATTCAGGGATGGAGTGGAACACAGAGTTTTTGTACAGAATAATTTTCCAGGGTCACGGTGCTGGCGAAGGCTAGATACTAGGGGAGTTGTAGGAGGATGTGGGGCAAAGGCGAGTTGGAGAAATTGAAGCGAATTATCCGAGATGCCGTATTAGTACGAACATTGTTCCACTGGCAATGTCCAGGGACCAACACCTCCCCGTCGCAGACATGTGAGTCCACTGGCATGCTCTGCCACTCACCCGCAGTGATTCAGAACGCGCCCCCCGAGGTTGCCGTCAAGCTATGTCGCTTGGCAATGCTTGTTGTGCTGCTCAAGCCTCAAACACCCTGTAGTGTCGAATACTGGAAGCCTATCAGACACAGAGATTCAACCTGGCGGAGGGCCTTTGGCTGCTATTATTGTACTGCCCTGCCGTCATCGCCATACCTGTGACTGTCCTTGGCGATCTTCAACAATCCGCACACCAACAATATGAGTTCCAGGGCTGGCGGCGTGTAGATCTGTAACGCAATGTCTGCAGTTGGCCTATTGCTGCATGTTTGATTTGCTCGTATCGGGTGTTGATTATCACTTGCCATTCTAGGGTGCCAGAGAGCAGGACTCCATCCCATTCGAATTCGCCCTAAGAATCCGCAGAACCCAAATTTACAGCGAAACAATCGACGCTGGCGTTCGACGTTTCGTAATCTTCACCATGGGCTCCCATGAGGCCGCGACTACGCCTGAGCTCACTCAGACTGACAAGATGCATTCGTCAGAGAAACTGACCGAGCCACAGTCAGGAGATGCACTGCAGATGAAGAATCTAGAAAATGGTTCTTTGGAGAATGGCGCCACCGCCGCGCCTGGAGGCCAATCTCAGGTCGAGGACGAGTTCAACTACATCCAGGGCTGGCGGCTTCATGCTGCAACCATATCGTAAGTCTTGGCGAGCACGAACCATCGTGTCATGCGAATAGATTCTGAACCATCTGGTCTGCAGATTGGCACTTGCATTGTTTTTGGTCAACTTCGAGATCACAATTGTCAGCACGGCATTGGTGTCCATTGCCGATGACCTTCATGGCTACAGCAAGGAAAGCTGGGTGGTGACAGCATACCTCATCACATACACTGGTAAATCATCATGTGGGTTGCACTTTGGTGACCGTTGCTAAACAACTTATAGCCGGACTCGTTATTCTCGCAAAGCTAAGTGATCACTCGGGACGGAAAAATGTTTACCTCGCAACACTACTATTCTTTGCCGCGTTTTCTGGTGGTTGCGGCGGTGCCCAGACTATGGTACAACTGTATGGTGCTTCCCATGCCATCACTGCAAGCTATGGACTGACGCTCTTTGACCAGCATCATTTTCCGTGCCTTCCAAGGACTGGGGGGAGGCGGCGTATATGCCGTAGCTCTCGTAATGCTCTACGAGCTGGTGCCAAAAACCAAATATCCGCTATACACTGCCATCTCAACCTGCCTGGTAGCACTGGGAAATGCTCTTGGCCCAATCTTCGGCGGTCTCATTGCTGACAACACGACATGGAGATGGGTGTTCTTACTAAAGTCAGTCTGTTGAGCCTACGACGTCGAGGATCGACCACTAACAGGACAACAGTATTCCAGCCAGTGCCTTGATTGCCGCACTGGTGTTGTTCACGATCCCTGGGAACTTCCCGTACCAGGGCCTCGATCCACAGAAGCAAAGAGCGCGCACCCAGCTTAAGGAGATTGACTTCACTGGGGCCTTCTTGATGCTTCTGGCCTTCGCACTACTGATTGCTGGATTCGAAAACGCTGCCTCCATGCTATCATGGACGTCTGCCAGCTTCATCGCGTTGGTGGTGGTATCTGTATTTGTTTGGGTGGTGTTTTTTGTTACTGAATGGTGGTTTACGAACCGCCAAACGGTCGTACACCCCATATTTCCCTGGCGATTTGCACAAAGCAGGATGGTAACCGGTCTTCTACTGTACGCACTCTACTGACCATTTCCTCCCCCTATCAACCCGATTTGCTGATTGGGCATACAGCAACTCCTTTTTTACAGGAGCTGTAAGTATCACGTGCATTATCCAGTTACCGATTCGCTATCAGACCACCATAGGAGTCAGTCCCTTCGACGCTGGTGTGCGTCTTCTTGCACTCAGCTTCTTTGGGCCGTTCGGCGCAATTTTAACAGCGATTCTATGCGGAAAGCGACGCCTGCCACCATTGTATGTCGGACTTTTCGGAGTCCTTATCCAAATTATTGGACTGGTGTTTATATCCATGGCACCGCGAGACACGCCGGATTGGAAGCCTTTGTATGGGCTTCAAGTTATTATTGGACTGGGCTTCGGATGCAATATCGGGCTGGTTGCGCTTCTGACGCCTTTCGTTGTTGAGCGCCGGGATCTGGGTGAGAACCGCAGCTTTCGTGAGAAACCTACTACATGTGCTAACGCCCAACTAGCGGTGGCTTCGGCAGCCGGAACACAGTTTCGTTTCCTCGGGAGTGCCGTTGTGGTGTCTTTGACCACTGCCGTCGGCAATGGGTGGATCAGGGATAAGCTTTCTAATGCTTTGACACCAGCCCAGATCCAAGGAATTTTCAGATCGACGGCTACAATCAACGACCTACCTCCCGACTTGGAGCAGCAGGTCCGAAGAGACTTTGTCACAAGCTTCAATCTTGAGATGCATATTGTTCTCGGGTTCGCGGTTGCTTCAATCTTTAGTATAGCGCTCCTATGGAGAAAGAACCAAATTAAAGTCGATTGAGCCGATAGTGGCCGAGGACGATTTTACGAGAGCATCTAGAAATACGTCTAATAGAACATCTGATTCCCATCCATTATGAAGCTAATTTTTCATCTCTCGGGACCGTTCTACTGCCGCGCGTGATAGTCCTTCGGATGATGCGCACGCTACTCTTGACATCCGCAGTCATACGCGGCCCCGGAATCTCGTGGGCTCCTACGTGTTCATGAATTTCTCTCAAGTCGGCTGAAAACAACTCACTGACCCGAGACGAATTGGGAGCAGAAACGTCTTTCTTCCCCCATATGTGAGCCGTTGGCAGTGATACAGAGTCAATGTTCGCCCCAGCCTTTAGGATCTCAATCTTCCCTTCATTCATCAAGAAGTCCGGATCAACAGCATTCCACGCCGATAAGAAGACGGCACATTTTAACGGGTTGAGGCCGCTCTGTTTGGCCTTCCATTTGATGTATGTCGCCGCTACCATGGCGCCCTCAGAAAACGCCAGTATGCCGTCAAACGGCCCCTCGGCGGCAATGTAGGCATCGAGATTACGTATGGCGGCGATGCATGTGTCTACTTCATTTTCATCGATGTACTTGTAGTATTCCTGATCGTGTGGGGAAGCAATGCCTTCGAGTTCTGGGGCCATGGGGCAGGGTAGCACGCCCTCGACGAACTCGTAGGTGTGGTGGTCGCCTAGCTCGTAGCGGAGTGCGGCTGTTTGTACGTGGGAGGGACTTTGTCAGCTACGGTGGTAGGTTGGCAATCTGGACTACGATATGTGTGATGTTCTACGACTTACCGGTTTGTGTTTCGAATGTTTGGGCGTTGGAGCCTGCGCCGTGCAGGCAGAGGAAGTGCATTGCTGTATGTATTGGCCTACCCAGGTCCCGATATGCTTCTGGAAGGTCGGGGATTCGAAGGATCGAAATCTGACACTTGTTGGAGAATCCGGGTATGGCTTGCCTGCAGCTTGTTTCTGGGGGCATGGAAAGGGATGATACATACACGTGTTTGCGAATATCGCCAAGCAAGCAGCAGGGGTCTTTATCATTGTTACATACATACCTAGTGAGAGAGTCGAGAAGTGAGAATGGCGGAAATAAGTGATACACTCCACAGCAGATTTGGGTACAAAGTGTATAACTGTTTTCCGCCATAGCCTCGGAACTCTGCTCGGAGAAGTTTGATAGACAGGCGACAGGCGAACCAGTGGACCATGCGAGGGAGGCGTATGGCGACATGGATGCTACCTGCCTGTAAGCAAGGGGTCCAGACTGTAGACCAATGATTGCCATCTGTGTCGACATGGCCATTCTTCAACGATCTTTTTTAGCGTAATCATGGCCATGTTTCCGAACCACTGGCGATGTCTCACGCTCACACTCGCACACGGTTCTATTGGTTCCGGCGTACGAGATTGCCTATACCGCTCGCCTGCTATCTCGATTGTGCAGCAGCCAGCTCGTCAGCTTCAGCCTTCAGTCCATCTATTGAATCCTCCCCGACGTATCTGGGACGCACTCCGCCCCACCGTTAGACTATGGGCCGAACATGTGCAGAACATGTGGTTCCGAGATGGGGTATCCGGCCGAAACCAAGTCTGAAGTAACCTTGACAGCAATCAGCGCCGAGAAGCAAGGATCATATCATTCTCATTGACACGTTTTAGATCGTACACCCCATGCGACACCATGCAAGCTTCTCGAACCGAGCAAATGACGGCCTTCTCCTCGTACCGGCCTCCTTCTCAGCTTCCACGCTGGTCCAAGTCAGGATTGCGTACGTCTTCAATTCTGGGCCCTCAGATCCTGGGATGCGACGCAAGGAGCTTGCAAGATGCTGATTTGCTGGTCGAGGTCCATTGGCATCCTGTCGAATGTACGTAAAGTCGTATTCTGTCATCCATCTGTGACTGCCTCGTCCTCCGACTCAAACATCATATCCACCCATCACACAACCGCCAGCGGCTACGCAATCGAAGGACTGTGTCTGACATTGTGCTGCGCTCATGTGCAGGATAATCCGTTCCGCCTGCCATGATATCACCAGATGATCATTGCCGGATCCAGTCCGGTCAAGAGAGTCCTCCGCTGGCCGAGTCCTCGAGATCGAGTGATGATATGTGCAGCAAAGGTGATATCGCTGTCATCGGTTTTTCTTTCGAGTTCCCGCATGCAAGCTCCGAGGAATCCCTCTGGACCCTCATAGTAAATGGTGAAAGCACAGCTAGAAAGTTCCCGCCGGACCGGCTGAGCGGGACCAGGTATCATGACCCAAATCGAACGCGGCCGGGAACCGTATGTTACTAGGCCAAATCCTCCCTATATTACCACTTATTAACCTGTTTGCAACGGACTGTGTAGATCTGCACTGACCGTGCGTCTTTCCTGGAGAGAGACATCGGAGCTTTTGATGCCAAGTTCTTTGGCATGACTGCAGAAGAAGCATCGGGAGCCGACCCGCAGCAGCGCATACTTCTTGAGACAACCTATCATGCATTCGAAAACGGTATGTCGTCTTATTATGCCTGCTACCGTGCCACGTGGTTTGAACCGTGTTTGGTTCTGATCGAGTCCTATGATGTCTTGTGCCTTTACTAATTCGTATGCCAAGCTGGGATCCCGGTGGAAAGCATACGGGGATCCAATACATCCGTCCATACGGGGTATTTTACTGCAGATTACTTCACCGCTTCTGCAAAGGATCCTTCACTGGCACCCAAGTATGCTGTCGCTGGGATGGCCGGCAGCATGCTGTCGAATAAGATCAGCTCATTTTTTGATATTACTGGTCCTAGTGTAACCGTCGACACTGCTTGTTCTAGTAGTCTTGTCGCTCTGGACTTGGCATGCCAGTCTATCCGCCAAGGCAACTCGACTATAGTACGCTCACCTCACTTTCATTGATGTCTTGAACGACCTTCCGTTTACTGATGGTATGATAGGGAATTGTAGCTGGCTGCAACCTTCTCATGAGCCCAGACCTTTTCATCACTCTTTCAAGCCTTGGATTCCTGTCGCCAGATGGTGCATGTCATAGCTTTGATAGCCGCGCAAATGGATACGGAAGAGGTGAAGGTATTGGAGTTCTTATTGTCAAAGATTTAGAGGAGGCTGTCAAAGATGGAAATACCATTCGTGCTGTCATTCGCGCTACAGGAACAAACCAAAATGGACGCACCAACTTGGCTCAACCGAGCAAAGAACATCAGCTGCAGCTCATCGAGAGCACATATCGCAAAGCTGGCTTGGATATGGCGATGACGCGGTTCTTCGAAGCTCACGGTACTGGCACTGCAATCGTAAGCAATCTCTAGAGACGTTCCCTACGTATTGAGAATTTCGTAGTCAGTTTCTTTGTTCTCTGGAGCAAGCGCCCCAAAAATATGATTCAAACAGCCGATACAGAAAGAAACACCTCACAGAGACAGTTATTAACTCGAATTCTTACAGGGTGATCCAATCGAGGCTATGGCCATCGGAAATGCTTTTGCTCCAGATAGAGCTCCCGACGACCCCCTTTTCATGTAAGCTATACCAAAACCTAGTGCTCCTAACAGAATCCCCGGCATCACATGCGATACCATCAAGCTCATTGAATATCATGACTGATACATTCATAGTGGCTCGATTAAAGCCAATATTGGCCACTTGGAGGGTGCAGCAGGTATTGCTGGCATTATCAAGGCCATTTTGGTGTTAGAAAGAGGA
This sequence comes from Xylariaceae sp. FL1272, assembly GCA_022432385.1. Classification (NCBI taxonomy): domain Eukaryota; kingdom Fungi; phylum Ascomycota; class Sordariomycetes; order Xylariales; family Xylariaceae; species Xylariaceae sp. FL1272. Next base: position 77,175 of record JAJJXC010000066.1, read on the forward strand.
ACGATACCTCCTATCGCAAACCTACATAAGCTTAATGATAATATTGATGCCAGTTTCCTTAACCTTGAGGTATGGATCAAGCATGTCTTTTGGCGACCGTTTCTCACCCCTTGCAGTTCCCAACGACTCCCACCCCTTGGCCACGGACTGGGCTTCGTCGAGCGAGTGTCAACAGTTTCGGTTTCGGGTAAGCAATTTCGAACATCCTTTTCTAGTCTTGACAACATGGCAAAAGTGAAACTGTTTCTCTGTTATTATTTCTACCATTTCCTTTCTGATCAGATGTGCCGTGTACTGTATCGCCAATGATACAACCCATAGTCATCGTCAGTGTGTGAGCTAACTACTAATTCGAAGGGGCACCAACTCGCACGCTATCCTCGACGATGCATATCACTACCTTAATACACGTAATATTAATGCAAGGCATTGCACGAAGATTTTGGCATCGGTTGCGTTGGATGGAGCTTCAGGTGGAGCTCATAATGTACCGACATTCAACCAGCCGCGTTTGTTGGTTTGGTCGGCGCACCAGCGCGACTCGACGATCCAGACGATCGAGACTTATCGGCGATACCTCGACACGAAACTGAAGAATAGCGAGAACGCAAAGGAAGACTTTGACGCTTTGATACGCACACTGTCCTCAAGGCGCAGTCTCCATCCTTGGCGCACATTCTCCATTTCGAGCTCATTGGACGACTTAGGAGAAGCGCTTGCGAGAGCCAGAGCCCCTATTGAAGCTAAGGCTGGTCGAAAAGCGGCGTTTGTCTTCACGGGACAAGGCGCACAATGGGCTGGGATGGGCAAGGACTTAATCCACTTCGAATGCTTTCGACAAAGTATTGACAATTCCGACCGTGTATTGGCTGATATAGGAAGTTCTTGGAAAGCTCTGGGTAAGTTCTCTGGAGGAATGACGATAGCATTTGCTGACTACTGCAGATTTACTCACCAGACATACGGACAATGATAACATCAACGAACCTCGCTACTCGCAGCCGCTTTGCACAATCTTGCAGATCGGACTCGTCGACCTTCTGACATCAGTGGGTGTGCGACCGAGTGCGGTGGTAGGCCACTCGTCAGGCGAGATCGCTGCTGCATACGCTTCTGGGGCTATTTCTCAACAGTCAGCTGTGAAACTTGCGTATTTCAGGGGCCTTTTGTCGAGCGCGATGGCCGAGAAGCCGGCTGCTACGGTAAGAGGCGGCATGATTGCTGTTGGTGCTTCCGCAACAGTCGCGCGCCAGTACATACAAGAAACGCTTTCGGAAGCAGGCGACGGAATATTAGTCGTCGCTTGCATTAATAGTCCGACCAGCACAACAGTATCAGGCGATCGCTCTCTAATCGCAATACTTGAACACAAGTTGCAAGATAAGGACATATTCTGTCGAGCCCTCAAGATACCCATCGCCTATCATAGCCCACACATGACAGCAATAGAAGATGCATACTACGAGAGCATCGGCGTCATAGATCCTGGACTAACCACGCGGCACCATGCTACAATGATATCAACCGTCACTGGGAGGAGAGTCTCAGCCGCAGAGCTCCAAGATCCCAGGTACTGGACCCAGAATCTCATTTCCTCGGTCCGTTTCTCTGACGCAATTCGTCTTCTAAATCAAAGAAACGGTGAAAGACAAGTCAAGAAACTGGATTTAAGTCACAGAAATACGGTCCAGGTAACTGACATCATCGAGATCGGGCCACACTCGACGCTGCAAGGGCCAATTCGAGACACTCTGGAGACGACAGATTCATGCAAGAAAATACCTTACCGTTCCGCCTTGGTGAGAGGCCAACCAGCCATCAACACAGTTCTGGAAATGCTCGGATACCTTCATTGCACCGGATTTGAGGTTGACATTGCAAAGGCGAATGCAATAGAAGAAAAAGATGACAAAAGCGACTCCAAGACGCTCACGACATTACCCCGATATCCTTTCAATCACGCGAAGAGGTATTGGGACGAGCCAAGAGTATCCAAGCGCATGCGGCTGTCAGCAGAATCCCATAACGAATTCATAGGACTACCAGTAGCAGATTGGAACCCGCATGAGCCAAGATGGCGAAATCAGCTTTGCATATCGTCTATGCCCTGGTTAGAAGATCACATGGTATGATGGCCAAGCAATAGCAACTGGCGTGTGCTAACTTCAACTTTCTAGATTGGCGAAAAGATAGTGTTCCCTGCCGCTGGCATGATAGTTATGGCGATGGAAGCCATCGCACAGATATACTCCGACCGAACAATAAATGGCTATGAGATACGAGATCTGAAAATAAACTCGAACCTCGTCATCCCACGAGACGAGACTGGCGTCGAGGTACATATCTCTCTCAAGCCAAACACCGATGCGACGAACAAACAGGCTTCATGGACATCTTTCTCGCTCTTTGAGGCTGGCGAGAACTTCATTGAGATTTGTCGAGGATCTATCAAGCCTGAGTTTGCGCTCAATACATCCTCTCCATACGGCCAAGGCCGTTCTGAACAGGCTACTTGGGTGAGGAACGTGATGCGCTCAATGACTTCAACTCCAGTATCCGATTACAGCAGCGAGGAGCTTTACGGCATGTTTCATGCGAACGGGTACACATATGGGGCTTCGTTTCAGAATGTACAAAGTGCCAAAAAGAGCCCGTCAGGGCAGGCATTGGGTCTAGTCTCACCATCAAACTCTGCAAATTCAACTTCTAACCCCCCTATTCATCCATCCATCCTGGACAGCATCTTCCAACTGGTGGTGCTGGCTGGTCATTTGGATCAAAACGCTCCTCTTGCAACCTGGGTGCCCACCTACGTTAGAAGCCTGTGGGTGTCAAGCTCGGGTTTCCAACGAAAAGCCGAAGGAAGCTCTTCGCAAGTCTTAGCTTGTGTAGAATCGCGCAGTGCTCGGCTAAGCACCAACTCATTAAGGGTCCTGGATGGTGACGGCAACAACTTGATCATGACTGGCGAAGGCCTCGAAACAACACTTGTGACGGATGCGCTCCAAGTAGACGACAATAAACAACAACGGCAGGCGATCAGGAAGCTGGGATACGAAATGATCTATAAGCCTGACGTCTCTAGTATGAGCGCAAATGCTACTACACAGTTCCTCAGAGAACAAGCAGCCATCCACACTCGTGATACGGCACCTAGCTACAGGATCCTGAAGATATTCATCCTTGTATCTTTGGCAAAAATGATGCAGAAAATTTCCACATCGACAATTACACACCATCAACCCCATTTGCAGAGCCAGCTGGCCTGGATCACGTCTCAGATTGCCTCCGCTCGAAAAAGCCTGCCCGATGGCATACCCCCAGACTGGCTCAGCTTGACAGAGGACGCCAAATATGATGAGCTGTGCTCACACACTGAGTTGTCGGGATCCATCGGCAGGTTTTATGTCTCGTTCTACAAAAGCATGATCAAGGACATAGACGTGAACTCTAGGTTTCGTGGAACTGTGACCGGGGAAACAACGCCGCAGGATTTTCAGCAAGCGTTATTGGATGAAGTTCCTCTAATGAATGCTTTGTACGCATTTATTGACTCTTCAGCACACAAGTCCTCAGCTATTCGTGTGCTACAGATCGGAAATGCCGGCGGCCTTGTCACCAGATGTGCAATGGCGGCTCTAACTATGCAGACTTCCACGGGTGTCTTTTGCCGTTTCGATCGCTATGACTGTACCGACGCCTGTGTATACTCGGCAGAACTCATGTCGAAAATACTCGATATGTCTTCGAAGATCCAGTACCGTGCCCTTGATACCGAGAGAAATCCTATTGATCAAGGCTTTGAAGAGAAGAGTTACGACTTGGTTCTCATGACAAGCGTAAGTTCCAACGCTATTATCTCTCATAGTTGCTCTGCTCACCACAACATTCTACAGAACTTCTATTCTGATATAAATATGGAGACTGCTCTTAAGAATATACGGAGACTCATCAGAGAGTATGTCTTCTTTCACCGGCCTTTGGGTCCCTGTCCTTGATATAGTAGCTAATCTTTATGAATTATTGTAGTGATGGCAAGCTAATAATGCTCGATATCACTAACCCACATTCCCTTTTCGGGCGAGCCGTGGTTGGACACTTCCCTGAGTGGTGGCAAGGTCAGTGGCCCATACATATGAGGCTTCGGCTTCTGAAGAAAACTAAAGCGTTTTCGCAGGTCTTCAGATTCCCCAAGAAAGCAACAAAGGCTTTCCAGTCACTGGGACATATCATAAGCAGACTCTGCGTAGTTCAGGCTTCCATGAGCCCGATATCATGCTTCATGATTCCCTAATCGACGAACACCAAGTGATGAGCTTGATGATTGCATCGCCGGCTTCATCGCCATATACCCCTCTCGCATCTCCGGTCTCTCCTCGCCGGACAGCTCTCATAGTCAATGGGCTTTACGAGTCTTCTACCACACCTCTAAGTGACAAATTGGAGACGCAATTGCGAAATCTAGGGCATACTAGTGTGCGGATGATTAGTCTCCGCCAAGCTGCTGATGAACTGGACCTCGCAGACATGCTCGTTCACGTCATTCACAGCCAAGAATGGTTGCCTTTAGCGGAGCTCTGCCCGGAGGAGTACGATTTGTTCCACGGTACCCTAATGAAGTGCAGATACGTGTTCTGGATTTTTTCAGAAGGCATGCCAAACGACCTATCTCCACCCGGCGGAGGAATTCTTGGTCTTGCTCGTACATTGCGAATGGAATACCATGATTACGTTTTTGTCACACTCAGAATTGACGAACGCCGACCCCAAAGCATCCCTACGATACTTCGTTCAGCACTGACCAATTTCCTCCGTGGGGTTGACTCTCAAGCGTATGAGCCAGAGCTTGTGCAAGCAGGAGGCTCTCTTCAAGTACCAAGGGTCTACGAGTCTGACGGCTTGAATCGCGGTATCCATGAGTTCTCATCCGAATCCATCGTTCGTCAACAGCGATTTGGAGAGAATAATGTGAAACTCAAAATCGGACAACTAGGGCTCCTAGATACGCTTCACTGGGAACAAGTTGCAGATACGCAGCATGCTTTAGGTGCAGGGGAGATTGAAATCGATGTTAAAGCCGTTGGCGTCAATTTCAAAGACTGCCTTACGGCACTAGGACGCGTTGCGGAAGACACAATAGGAAATGAATGCGCAGGTGTTGTCCTCTCAGTCGGCCATAGCTGTCAACTGGTACCTGGCGATCGTGTGCTTGTAAGCGCTATTGATACGTTCACGGGTCGATATCGTTGTCCGGAGCAATTGGCAGCGAAGATTCCCGATGGCATGACATTTGCCGAGGCTGGTGGTGTCGCAACCAACTTCGTCACTGCGTATCACTCCCTTTCGGTGGTGGCGAGACTGCAAGAAGGCGAGTCTGTCCTTATTCATTCTGGGGCAGGTGGAACTGGACAGGCCGCCATTCAGATAGCGCAGAGCCTCGGCGCAGAGGTCTTCACAACTGCTGGCTCGAGTCACAAGAAGCAGTTGCTCACCAGCCTTTACAACATCCCCGCTGAGAGAATACTCAATAGTAGAGATCTGTCCTTCCGTGACGACATCAAGCGCCTAACTAACGGCAGGGGAGTCGATGTCGTACTAAATTCATTGTCGGGGGATGCTCTCGTCGCATCATGGGAGTGCGTCACCGCTTATGGGCGGTTTGTCGAAATCGGCAAGAAAGACATATTTTCTCACAACAGGCTGCCTATGTATCAATTCGCAAAGAATGTGTCGTTCAGTGCCGTCGACATAGCAGCAATGACTAAAGAGCGGCCAGAGCTTGTGAGAAACGCGCTCGCCTTCGTGGTCAACATGTTCCAGCAGAAGAGACTACGGACGATTTCACCGGTCAAGGTTTTTTCTGCGTCCGAGACAGAAGCTGCGTTCCGCTATCTACAAAGTGGCGCAAACGCGGGCAAGGTCGTTGTAGAGATAAATCCAGATGACGAAATCACTGTGAGTATTCCTTTGATACGAATACTACACTCGGCAAAGAGACGATACTGACAATGGTTCTCGATATGTAGGTCTCTGTCAATACAAGGCTATCTTGGAGGCTTCCGGCAGATTGCACATATGTGATAGCTGGTGGCTTTGGTGGGCAAGGCAGAAGCGTCGCCAAGTGGATGGTATCCAAAGGTGCTAGACACCTCGTGTTGCTATCGCGATCCGGTCCGGGAGAAAAACACATGGACCTTGTGCAAGAGCTGCAGAAGAGCGGCTCGGAGGTATACTGCCCTCCATGCGATATTGCCAATCCAGAAGATTTGCAGAGAGTATTGGACTATTGCAGAGCGCACATGCCCCCGATCAAAGGGTGCATCCAAGCGGCCATGGTCATTCAGGTAAGCATAGTTCCTATATGCTAATGGAAGTTTGCTAATGGCACATCGTGATAGGATTCCATGTTCGACAACATGTCATACGAATTATGGAACAATTGCCTGAAGCCCAAGATCCACGGATCATGGAACCTACACCAACAGCTCCCAGACGACCTTGACTTCTTCGTCATGTTTTCCTCCACAGCAGGCATCATCGGGTCACAAGGCCAGTCGAATTACGCTGCAGGCAACACTTTCAAAGACGAGCTCGCGAGGTACCGCACAGCGCGGGGCCAAACAGCCATCTCGCTGAATCTCAGCTTCCTCGAGAACGAAGGGTACATGGCTGAGAATCGGGAGATGCTGATGCGGTACGCCAACGTGAAGCATATGCTGTTGATGTCGCAGAATGAGGTGCTTGCACTACTAGAGCACTACTGCAATCCGTCCATCTCGCGAAATGTCAACCCGGCTCATTCACAGCTTGTCCTAGGCCTCACTCTGCCTGCAGATGTGTCGAATCGGGGCATGGAGCTCTCGAGCTGGATGCACGAGCCGATGTTCACCAATCTTCTACAAATGGAGCCCACGGACGCGAACTCGTCAGTTGAACAAGCTACCGGATCGCAAAATACCGGTCCGTCTCTCATCGCGCAGGTCTCGGCCGCGCCCTCGGTCCAGGAAGCTGGGACGATATTGGCGAAAGGACTGGCTGCTAAATTGATCAGTATTTTGTCGCTTGGGAGCGATCAGTATAGTGCCGACTTGCCCTTGCATACGTACGGTGTTGACTCGTTGATCGCGGTTGAGTTGCGCAATTGGTTTGTCAAGGTTCTGAAGGTTGACATGGCTATTTTTGAGATCCTGGGTGGTGCGACGGCGAACGCGCTTGGGAGGGCTGCTGCTGAGAAGATGAGGAGTCAGGGGGCTCTTTGATGTTGTGATTTTTCTGATTTTTCTGATTTTATTTGTTTATAGAATGGGGAGTTAGGGTCATAATAATGATTATTTCGATAGTTTTACTGATTACCTGGTCATTTGTATTGATTTGAGTGGATGGAGTGTCGATTTGGTGTAGGTAATGGTACTATTAAGATCTCGGGCCGAGAGTATCCCGCGTAAGACATTTTCATAGCTTGAAATCAGTTACCATGACGCCAGCTCTCAATAGCAGTGAAGCTAGTATTCTCCTCCGCGTGGATTTGCTTCACTGTCTCGAGTTGAGTACATAGTTCACAATGTCACCCGAGGCATAGATTAAGCGTAGTATACACCTTCTCGCTAGGCAACCAAATGATCTACCTCAGAATCTAGCTTACAGTCTTCATTACCTAACGTCTTCGTCAACTGAGAGTATTTTAGAGGTCTTAGTTGCTTGACATAGACATCTGAAGCCTGACCCGATGATGTTAAATATAGTTCTGCACCTCACGCTTGAGTCTCGGATGAGAGTGTCGAGTGACTTGAACGAATACAGACCCTCGGATATTATCAGCCCTGCTTTGCGTAAGGTGTTATACATGTTCTTTCATATGAGAGCGGTGTGGTGTCTCCAGGCAGAGTTACTTGACGAATCGTAACTTAGACTTGTGTAAGGTTTTGGGGACATTTATATGCAAACCTATATGAACGTGAAGACACTCGCCACGATACTGCAGGTGAACAGTGCCATTAATGCGGTGGGATGAACTACCTAATGGTTGTTGGTCATACGGGCTACCTAGATTCAAAATTAGTAGACTTGAAAGGTGATCCTGCGGTGACCGGCAGGCTCATGAGCCGACAGATTGGGCGCATGTGGGCTTCTACACGCTCCCATTTGACCAACATGCACGAGGATATGTGCCGTGGTTACTTGGCCCCAAGCACACCTGGAGTCTGTAGCGTTTTTTTTTTTTTTTCAGCGCATATTTTCAGACTTCACCTGGTCCCGATCAGCTTTCAAGGTGCACAAAGCCCGAGCGCAGGTTCCATTCTAAATTTGGTTGAAGTGATCTTAATGCAGATGGTTAGAAAGTATTCACACTTGATCTAGGAACTGCCGATTCGCTGTAGCAACTGGTATAGTAGCAGACGATTCGTGCTGGCCGCCGACTCACACTGGAAATCCAAATCTGTGAACTACCTTACACATTGGTTGCTAGAGCATGATCTGATACAAAGCTTAATCGACGGTGGCCTCGCATGGATTCCACCTAGAATAGAGTAGGCCTCGGCCAACGGCATGATCGGAAGCGTGAAAGGTTTCTATCACATTCTGGTTGCTATTTTTAAGCCAGGCCCGCCCTGTGGACCAACAGTGCCGGTGCTGTTAGATCGCGGGGTCGCAGCGCGAGATCCACTTCGAACACATGCACTTAATACTCCTCACTTGGAGGAATATTATCCCTCAGGTGAGGTTTTGATTTTGATATCGGCGTTGTTGGTTTGGCAAAGTGATAATGCAGTCGAGCGGTCTCCGGTAAGCCTTCGACGCCAAGCGAGCGGCGGGAATGGTGAAATACCGTAGTATGAAGTAGTTCGTTTCCCGTAAGCTGACAAGAGAGTAAGGGTGGGTAGCCTTGCAGCGGCCCGGACGGTAAAGGTCTGACTGCAGGCGATCAACGGTTATGCTATCGTACCTAATGTATGCCCCTTGGTGGCCAGTGGTAAGAAACGCACTCTGGCATACACACACAATCTGACACCAAAGGTACTTGTACCTCGCTCGAAAAGCAGCATGTGAGACGGGGTCGCATCTTCTGCCGAAAAGAGAAAAGAGTGAGGGGTATGGTGCAATAGGATTCATGGGGCTTTCTGCACGCAACACCACCAGCACTGAGGAGCAGACACACAAATGCCATAGCGACATCTGTACGGATTACCGGCCACCGAACCAACAAGTTCACTGATGGTGCTATCTTGGTAGTCAAGAGCCATCACGGGCTTTTGATGTTTTAAGCGCCGGGGCCACGAGGTTTTCGAAGACCCTAAGATGGTGGCCCAATGAGAGACAACCCAAGGTCTTAATAGCGTTCCAAATATAGACCCCGACCCGCTGTGCAGATGGCCAATTGTCTCTGACTGGAGCCTGCCCGCAGAATGCATGGCTGCAGCAATCTATGCCGTTTGGTCGCGCTGTCCCAACCCCATTGCAGCTCCTAGCCAGTCGAGCCAGTGCGGTCGAGTCTCTAGTGAGACCAGTGCTCTACCCTCTACGGGTGCAGTGTTGCGACGGTACTGCTGCGACTGTCGGTGCCTGTGCAGACCCGTCTTCGGATCGGGATTCCATTCTGGCTGATAAAGCCGCAAGACAGGGGCTGGCATCAACGAACGAGTCAGAGAAGCGGAAGCATGCAACAGCGAAGTTCCCAGAGAATGGCGACCTGTACTCCTGGTATGTGTGTGTTGCGTTGCATCTATCACCTGCACGTTACAGTGTGAAAAATTCCACACCGATTATTCACGATGCGGTGCGTCCGATGGTGGTCGTCCAACACCACGCCATGCCCAAGGTAAGGTATGTGGTACGGTATTACAATAATAGTCGTACGCATTCCTCTCGTGCTTGTGCGATTGCATGAAAGGCCCAGCGCCAGGGTTCTGTACCACGACTTGCTCTGAATAGGCAGACCGCAGGGGAACGGACAATCCAGATGGGCCATTGGGCAATATCTCGGTAGCTCCGCATCGAGCTCGTTGGCCGACAAACATCCTGGCCTCCGTCACATTTGCCAGCCTCTCTCCGTGTCTGGTCTGTCTCTGTACATGCCCCTGCGTGCTCAGTCTGGTAGCTTGTAGGTTTTGTGTACTTGCTAACGGGTCACGAATCAGTCGCGGCCATTCGCGGTCGTTTTCGTCTTCAAGCACCCCTAGCATACCCTGTTCCCGCCAAGACACCAGATCCCCCACTCCAGCATCGCACCCCAGCTAATAACTGTCATCCTCCTTTTCGTGCTTGCATCTTTCTCTTTTGCCTTTGGAGTCACCGTCGGCCAGGAACACACCTCGCAAGCATACGTACGTGGGACAGTCGTCGTCGTCGCTTGCCGCTCTGGGCCCCAACGATTGATTGCCCTTTGTTCGTTTCACTCACGACATCAAGTTCAACCGGGTCATGGGGTGTAGTTCACTTCGGGACCACCATTTGTTTTCTAGTTGAAGGGAATCGTGAAGGGCACACAAGACAACACGAAGGATACGGAAAGGAAATCAAGAGATTCCGGACTACTGAAAAAGACGACGACAACGCGGGCTTGTAGGACTGCAGGTATACGTGTCGTGACCTGTCATCCTCGCGTTACTCCAACCCGAACCTCTTTGCTGCTTGCTGCTTATTGCTTAGTTGCTCAAGGCACGACATTAGCCAGCAATTATGACTAGCACGCGTGATACCTCTTCGCGGCTTCGTCAGAATCTAAACCCCATACTGACGTCGACGCTGGGATACAACAATCAGCTCAATACACCTCAATCTGCTGTGTCGGTGAGTTCTCACCACACATTCGGCCCTGTGACGCCGGCCAGTTCGATACAGCGATACAATCCGCAAGAATGGATACCCTCGCCAGCTGTCGAGAGGACACATCAGTTTCCTCCACCGCAATCCAACTTCCGTGATGCCCCAGGTAAGCCCTCCTGTTTCTCAGATGTTTGAAATCGGGAAACTTATTCGGACAAAGTCGCGGGAGCAGCTCCTCCGCCTCCATACTCCCCACCTCGAAGTCAAAGACCAGCCGGTACAGGCTATGAGACACCACCAGCCAACATATCTGCTGCTCGAGCTCCACCCTCAAATATACATAGGCCGTCACCAGAACCAGCAGCTCCCCAGAATTTTCCTCCGCCACCAGGATCCAATGACCGAAGGGGTTCCCGGGAGAGGAGGTTCGGTCTCCATTCGCTTACACGGCGGCGGGAACGCGACCACACGGAGAACGTCACAAGCCCGGATGCCCGCTCAATAGCATCCATTCCGAGGCCACAAACGCTGATGATCTCGATCCCTCCCGCTGTGGACCCCGCGGATAATCCAATGCCGGTCGCGCCACCGAGTGCTCGGAGAGCTGCCTCTGCGAGTGCTATAGAGACACCTGTGTCGGCTCGGTCGCGAGCGACCTCACAAACAAGATGGGATCCAGCGATGCCAGTACCGCCACCTCCGCCGGGCCCCCCTCCATCATCGCAGTCTCGGTCACAGAGCTTAAACCGCCCGAACAACGTGAACCCGCCCATCCTATCTCCTCCGACTAGGCGACCTCCGCCGGAAGGAGTGACAGCTCTGGGGCCAGTGCCTCCAACGCCGGCCAACTGGGCAGAAGAGAACCCTCAATCGCAAGTCGCAGCGTCTGATCAGCCCGATCTGAGTTTGAACACCTCGAACTTGGATAACACTCCTCCTCAAGCTGTTCCAGATTCTGCCGTAGAGTCCAGTCCCAACAGTGGTGGTTTGAGTAGAAATGGTGCAGTTCGAGGCGCGCAGACCTTGCGAGAGAGACGGAATGAGAGTCGGACTAGACACGAGAGGGGCGAATCGAGCGCAAATGCTCAAGAGCTTTCAGATATTGTTGTTCCGCAAGGGTCCAACCTCTCACGCCGATTTTCGGTCCGTCGAGGCACACCCCGAAGCGGGGGCAAGATGGTGCTCGAAATGGCTCGGGCAACTGATGAGAATGCAGACTCGAGGAATTCGACGCCGCGGGCCTCTGCAGGTCTCCCGTCAGACACAGGCACACCTCCCTTTTCCCCTCGCCCACAAAAAGGCTTTGCTGGAACCGAAACTGGGCATGCAATGGCCCCAAAAGCTCTACCCACACCTCCTCCGCAGAGTCGATCAGCATCCAGGTCATCAAACAATCGAGTCGAGATGTTCGGCTCGCTCAGTAGCGTTGCGTCAACGCCTTATGCCTCACAGCCATTGACAAAGCAATTAGTCGTGAGCCAGACAGCTCAGCAATTCTGCCAGGGAACTATTGAGCGATTCCAAGCATTTGCTGAAAAGGAGTCATCTGCAAAGACGGATGCTGATCGCGTGAAGCTCTTTGCTGATTTCGTAGTCAATGAGTCCAGGTTGCGGCGCGAAAGATATTCATCAGCGATTGGCGCTATGGGATCTGAAATTTTCGACCTCACTAGAGACCTTTTCCGTCCTATGAAGATTCGCCGGGACTCGAGCAGTTCGCAGGCTAGTGAGTGGACACCTCAGATGTCTGAAACTAAGTCAAACCGAAACTCGATGGGATCCGTTTTCCGTGAACCGCAACAGACTGCTTCAGCACCAAGCTCTGCCAAGCTCCCCATGTCTCCCAGCGGGCCACCGCCCATCAATACCCACTTCAACTCAAGTGGCTATATGCCATCACTCTCGCCAATCCTAAGCATGAGCGTTAGATCGCGCGACGAGGCAGATTCCCGTGGAAGACCAGCAAGCCGATGGTGGGAAGGCGAGTCTGTGGGGGACGGAGGCAAGATGGAGCGATCAAAGCGAGAATCAAAATATATGAGTGTTCCCAAAGAAGCGAGAGAAGCGCTACAGTGGCAGGACACTTCCGGTAGCCCCTCGGCGCCATCTGGCTCTGCCGATGGTTACCTCGCAGATGAATACCCCCCAGAAAAAGTTGGCTTGCATGAGCCGACACCGACGAAAGCGCCGCATCCTTGGCGGCAATCGCTTTTGTCCCTCCCATCATCGCTACCGAATACACCAAGCCCATCTCACCTTGATGTTTCACGGCTGGTTACTTTGCCGCCTCCTTATCCGCGCCATCATCCTGCAGTAAACAACAACCATCCCGAGTTGACTTCCATCCGAACACTTGTGCGATCTGTCAGCGATTTGAAAGAGATCGAAACAACGAAGTCGCAATTTTTGCAAGATAGCCAAAAGATTCGCGCCGAAGCTGAAGAAGCGGCAGTAGCAAGACGACAGGCCTTCCGCGTCAATTTGCAACAAGAAGTCAGTAGCGGAAATATGTCATATGCTGAAGCGGCAGCCATCGAAGCAGACACACAGGAATCCGAAAAGGCTTGGACGAAAGATCTAGAGCGAAAGGAATTCGAGAGATTTCAGAACGCCGTGGTCATGCCTCTGAACGAGCTTCTCACTGGCCGTATTGCCCAGGCCACGTCATTATTCGATGAGCTAGTTTCGCGGCTATTCGTTGAGACACAGGCCCCGAATCCGAACACACCGCAAGAAGAAGGTGACGAGCAGCCCGAATTACTCGAAAAGCTCACTTTGCTCAAGTGGATCTTCGAGGCTCGTGAAGTCCTCCATCGGGAGATATATGATCTGCTCAGCGACCGCAACGACCGATATCGAGAGATGGTAATGATGCCATACCGTCTATCCGGTAATCAAGAAAAGCTCCAGCACGCCGAAGCTTTCTTCGCCGAGGACGCCAGCAAGCGGCGGGCAGCCTTCGCAACCGAGGTGCTACAACGCACGGGCGAGTTCCGGGCTGTCGTCGAAGAGAACGTAACCCGTGGTGTCGATATGCAGCTCAACGCCTTCTGGGACATCGCACCGCCGTTGAAGCGTCTCCTCGACAAGATTCCACAGGTCATCGATACGCATTTCCGCACACAGATCCCACCAGCTGAGTTCGAGGAGAACCCCGCGTATCATCAGCATCCGCTGCAGTATCTATACAGCTTGTTGCTTCATGCGGAGAAGAGCACGTACCAGTTCATCGAGTCGCAGACAAACCTCCTCTGTCTATTGCACGAAGTCAAGGAAGCGGTCGTCAGCGCACGGGCGAAAGTCAGCGAAGCAGAAGGCCGGGATTCTCGCGCTGTCGAGGAGGAGCGGAAGGGGGAACGAGATCAGTTGACTGATGACTTGAAGGAGAAGGTGCGGGTTGTGCAGGATCAGTGGGAGGGTGCGCTGGGCGAGGGTATGCGAGGTGTTAAGGAGAGGGTTGGGGAGTGGCTGTTGTCGACTGGTGGGTGGGATGAGAGTCTGGAGGATGGCGGTGTTGGGGGTGTTATTTGAGCTCTCCTTTGTTTTGGAAGTGATATGTTTGGTTTTCGCTACGTGGATGGCTTGCATTCCTAGATACCCCTTTTGTTCTTGCACATAGCATTTTAGCACGGTTGGATGTTTGTTGCCATCTTGGAAGATGAGTTGGGATTTAGTTGTAGCAGATGCCAGTACTTGGTGATAGCAGCGATGCATAGATGAGCAATATGATGGAATGACTAGATTTATTACTTTGAGACTAATGTGATGTGCTGCGATGCATGATGCGCGTGTAGTAGGGTGCTGTTTAAGAGTGAGAGGGGAAAATCACACGCGTGGATAGGTGTATAGGATGGCATGTGAGTGGATATTATGAGAAGCCGAGAGATGTCACGATAGATACTAATCAGAATAATATACCAAAGACTTAACCAAGTTGGTTCCCCGCGCGTAGAAAATCTCATCCAAACACCATGATCTACCTATCGTGACGCGTTGTAAGCAACGGCCTGGCTGAACAGGGTGCCAGAGGAAACTACACGCGTAGATGGGATGGCGTGTGGAACTGTGAGGGACGGGTAGAGTCGCGATAGTTATTTATCAGGATGAAATACATTTCAAAGACCTAGGTAACCAAGTGCTCTGCACGTAAGCAAATCTCGTCCAAAACACCATGATCTAGCTTTCGTGACGCGTTGCAGACCGTCATGGTTGAGGGGGGGACTGAGGAAATGCAAGGGCGGGGAGGTTGGCATCTGAAAATCCGGGAAACAAGTCGTCACAAACGATATTTATCAGAATGGTACAACGAAGACATGATCAAGTGCTCGGCATGTAAGATAATCTCATAACAAGATCCAGCATCTAGACGTGATCTAAAACTCCAAGCATCGTCATCGCGAGCTCAAACTACACTAGTACATAGGTGTACGCTGGACTGGGTGGTCTGGGTAGTTGGGGCACTGAAGGTGGGCACTGAGGTAGGCGAGGTCCTGAAGGTAGGGGGGACAGGACCATAAGCGATGGTGCTATGTAAGCGATGGTCAACACAAGCGATCGCGTAAACAAAGAACCGTGCTATATAAGACCCGATATGGTACCAACTCCCATCGATTGGGGCCTCCAAGGGTGGTGTAAGTGTCGGTGACCCGGGTGTCGTGGCCCAGTGGTAGAGCGCATGCAGGCAGCCATGCGACAAGCTGCTTCCCCTTTCGATATTTTTTTTGCCTTTTTTGGGTTTCCTTCTAGTCAGTTGCCCGAAGGGACGGGGTTCGAGACGGGGTTTGGAGACTACTTTTGCGGCTTTCGCTGCGTGCTGGAGGGTTGTTTGGCAACGACGATCTTGATGTGGTTTTCCTATGGGATGACTACTTTTATTTGCCTGGTTGTAGTGTTGAGATGGAGATGTGAGTGAGGGTGCAGATGATGGGGGTTGGAGGAAGGTCCAGGGCGGCCCTGGACAAAGGCAGAAAGACCTTGTGTTGCGGCGAGGTACACGCGTCTTGCTGTTGACAACTTTAACGGCGTTGTTTAGTTTTCAGTTGAATTCAAGTGGCCGCAGGAGTTTGCCTCCTGCTCCCTCTAAACTCCAGATTCATACTTCCAAACCCCGTGGATTACCTTTCGAGGCAAACCACCCCTTCGCCTCATCCATACCCATACCGGCACTCATCAGTATCTTTCCAAGTGTATCGACATCATCTGCTTTCGCAATATGGAACTTATGCCATATATTCCAGGGCCTGGTGTACAGATGGTCCTTGTCGTTCCACGCCAAGGCAAACGTGACCGGGTCTCGTGCGTTCCAGAGGTGTGCCGATAGCGTGAAGCCCTTGCAGAGCATCATCCGCTCGTCACATGCCGTGGTTTTCGCTGTTCCCGTCTCGCTGAGGACTCTTTTAATGGCCTCGAGATTCTGCTCGTCTGCGTGCTTGGAGCTGGCGGGTGATCCTACGGTAGGTTGGAAGAGCGCCTCGGCTGTCATGTCGGCGCACATGAGGCGTTGCATTTGTGCGAAGAATAGGGCCATGAGCATGGTTCGTCTTATGGATTCTTGGAGTACCCAATCGTCGAAAAATGCTTGCGCTTGGGCCAAGGGGTAAAGGGGGAGGGTCCGCGAGCCTTGGGGTGGTGGTGCGTCCTCGAGGTCGTCGGTGTCGTCTTGTATGTATTCTGCTAGTGATATGGCGGCGTCCTCGAGTGCTGGTAGTGTTTCATGGGCTAGGACTCGTGCGCCGTGTGATGGACTGAAGAGGAGCATTATTTGGTATAAGAGGAGCGCGTGAGTCCGAGATAGGAGTTCCCGTCCTGAAGTAGGTGCTGCAGCGGAAAGCAGGCGGTCGTATCGCGTTTCTATGAAACGTTGGACCACTATGAAGCTAAAGTCAGCATCATACCGAAAACTGAGCATCGTAGCTGATCTTAGATCTTGATTTGCGTGCAACAAAAGACCATGATGACTTACTCCTTTCATTCATAGAGCCTTGGTTTGCGTATAAGCTACACGCTGCAATTGCGTCTGCATCTTTGTCAACATGGCAGTTAAGACATTTGCGACTTTAGGAGCAAAGCCCCTCCATAGAACTATCTAGTCACAATCTCCAAAACATAGATGAAGATAACCAACTCACCTTCTAGATAACTGGGCATGGAGTTAACATAAACCCTTTGGTGAGCCCATGGCGTCCCGCCGCCCTCGCATGCCGCCCTCTCGGGTATGAGCTTCAACGCATCAATAGTATACCTGAAGCGCTTCTCTACAAGCTCTGCCGAAGCACGCAGCAACTGTATTCTCGCGCTGCTGGCCATTCCAGGTCCGCGCCCACGCAAAATCAGCGGCATCGGAGAGTCCGCTGCCGTCGCTTTGGGTGTAGGAACATTAAGATTGAAATTCTCACTTAGATGGCGAAATTCTTCAACCACCGACTCAACAACCGGCTCACTGAAAAGTCGATTTGGGGCCAAGGAACATGAAGCTTGTTGCGATGGACTCAATATGATATCATTGAAGTCGAAGCCATCATCCCAAGAGGGTACCTCAACAGTCGGTGCTGAAGTCAACACCGGTGGAGCAATATCTGATGATAGGTTCACGGAGCCTGGTGCTGTAGCGCATGCCTTTCGACTTGAAGCTTCGATGTGCGGAGGATATGTGCACTCTAGCATTCTCTGCGAACAGCGAGCGCATGATGGGTGGCCCAGATCACAGCGCCGCTTAGCTCTGATACAAGCAGCGCACTATCACGAACTACAAGTCAATGGACGTCTCGGCTTGGGTGGCTGCGACAAAAGACAGCGGACTTACGGATTTCCGGCGCGGTGGCGGGTTACTCCGCTCGGCCTGTGATAGAGACGACGGCATACTGGTCGCACGATATGCGTATGTACCTGGTAATCAGTTGTCACGATAGCAGTAAAGACAATGTCTTTCCTCGCCAAGTTGCATCAATGAATCTCGGTTAGGCAGGCTCAACGTGGTAGGTGGAACTCCACGCCATGCAGGTCCATACAGGCGGGATTCCGCACCTGATTATAGGCGGAACTCCACTGTTGCCGAAGGAAGATACACGATCACCAGCGACTACTACACTGTTCGTCGTGGGCTGGGAAGCCCAGTCCTGGAGAAAAGTTCCAGAGAATTACATAATATTCTTTTTGACTACATTGGGTGCATGATCTATGGACATGATCCTAAAGGTATGGTATGATAGAGTTGCTAGACGGGCGCTGTAGATGGGAGAGCAAGCCAGTCTTCAGGGACTCGCCTACCTCATTATAGCCGGCCGTCCAGCTTTTTTTTTTTTTTAAAAAAAAAAAAAAAGAAAAATAATAATGTGGCCTTATATTGTTACTTGTATTGGTGGACATGGAAAATAGATACGGGCGAAGTTACACAACGGCTGTGCCTCAATGTTATGTAGATATCTCCAAATATGTAACATTTTGTCTCTCCCAAGAGTGTCTAGGGTGTAGTGCGTTGAACGTGATCCCATACTGTGATTTCGCTTATACGCCTGTGATCTATGGCCGGCGCGGAATATCATGGGGCAGAAGTGCGCGGCCAGTTCTAGTCCCCTTTGGATACATCACTGTCTTGGATCGGGTTCCCGAAAAAGACATGCTATGTGCTGGAGGGAAATGTTTCTCGCTCAGTTGATTCCTCGCGGTAGCAGAAACGAGTATCATTTGCCATTGAGGGAAGTGGGTTGACCGATTTGACAGACAAACAGAATAACCAGTGTAGTCCTGTCTCTTTCAAGATGTGCAACAAGAAGCTACAAAAGCCACTCCTTGGACTATACATCAAGCAATCCCATGCTAACGAGATTGCAGCAATTCCGAGGAATAATTCGTAATAAAATAGATCAATACCTTGATAGTGCCCCATCTGTCGCTTTCGTAATCAAACTCACGACACTACCTAGAGAGGCATTGAGACTGGCGGAGAGCCGCCGTCATTGTCGACTGGTTTGTAATACCATCCCTTGCGTGACAACACCATAGATACGGGCATGGCAACATACAGATGGTGAGGAATCTATAAAGATGGCCAAGAGACCAGATTCCTTATGAGGATGATATGACCACTTCAACATCATTAACAAACACAAGAAATTACGCAGTCCTATTACTCTCACAGTTAAAAGGCAAAGCAGAAATCCATTGCGACATGTCGCCCACTATCTTCGTCACTGGAGCAACTGGCACTCTTGGGAAGGCAGTTGCTCTCGAGTTACTGAAGAACGAATGGAAGGTCAAGACGACAACTAGGAATCCAGATTCGCCTGCAGCGAAGGAACTTGTGGCCGCCGGAGCAGAGGTAATCAAGGGAGACTGGGACAATGAGGAGGTGCTTTCTGCTGCACTCGCAGGTTGTTCAGGCATGGTATGTACAAAGGCATCTCATATTGCTTCTCAAAGTGTTCAGAGTTGCGAAGGGCATCGTGAAAGCGGTAGTGCCTCAAAACATCAGAGAAGCGAGAGTCTAGAAAACCAAGTACTGACAAACCCTGATGAGTGTAGTTCATGAATCTCATGCCGAATTTCGAGGACTTCTCCGCCGATGCTCGGCAGGGCAAAGCCATCGTCGCCCTTGCGAAAGCCGCCGGCATCAAACATGCCATCTTTTCCAGTGTCATCGGTGCGGATAACCCTGCGCGTTTCGCGGATTTCGACCCCAACACCATTCTGGCGTTCATGTTCAATAACAAGAAGACTGTTGAGGATGCAACTAGAGATGCTGGGTTCGAGGCCTATACTATCATCCGACCCGGAAGCTTCATGTCGAACTGGCTTGCTCCTAAGTCCGCTATGTGGGGGGACTTCGTCCAGACAGGTGTCTTCACCACGGCGTTCCGCCAAGGAGACTTCATCGGACACATTGACGAGCACGACGTCGGAGCTTTCGTCGTCGAAGCATTCAAGAACCCGACCAAGTTCAATGGTGTTGAGCTCGAGCTTGCATCCGAGTTGCTGACGCTTGAGAAGACACTTGAGATTGTCTCTAAGGCGGCGGGGTGGCCCATTACGGCTCGGTATATGTCTGACGAAGAGGTCGAAGCGCAAAGGAAGCAAAATCCTTTTATTGATGGGCAGGTTGCGTCTCGATCGGTCAGCGCCGCAGTCGATATGGACAAGATCAAGTCCTTTGGCGTCCCGCTGCACACTTTCGAGTCTTATCTCGCGAAAGAGAAGCAGGCTGTTGCTGAGACTTATGGGTCGAAGTAGATCGCTGCTCGAAGGCTTTGACCATTGGTATCAACCATTGAGAGAAGCACGCCATTTCGAATAAGAGATATGCCATAAGCATAAGCCATTTAGGTCCTTAAGGTTGAAACAGACATATTTGTTGAAACAATATCAGCTAGTGAATGCATAAATGAATCAATCGAATCAAATGCTTTGCTGTTGCAAAGTTCTTGTTGCTAAAGCGACATATAACTATGACTAGAATGAGAAGTCCGTGTGTCACCCTGAATCAACAACATTATCAGAAGTTGGGCAATATTATGAGCTAGGTGTCGAAAAGCATTCATATCACCGAGTAACAGTATATAATATCACAGAATGGGACCAAGGCAGAAGTTGTGGTGGTGTACAGACATAGAAGATTCCTGTAGAGGCTACTAACTCGTCTGCAACGGTCGTCGGTAGCTAGCCGACGGCACGTTCCAAAGCAAGCCGGGGTATCATGATGCCCATGCCGAGGCTGGAGCTGATGCTGCTCATAACATGCTGGCGCTCCGGAAGCTGAGCCATCCCTTCTGAATCCGTCACCCCCATGGTGCTCATAACCTGTCGTTGCTTCGGAAGCTAAGCCCTCCCATTCGAATCCGCCGTCCCCTGAGATGCTCATAACCTATTGATGCTCCGGAACCTGAGCCATCTCATCTGATTCCGCCGTCCCCATTGTCGGTTGCTCATAACTGGTAATTTGTTTGCTGGCGCAAAGGGGTCTTGTTAACCGACTCCTTCTATGGCCGCTGACATTCGCCTTGTGCCGCATAGTAGGGACTCCGCGAATGTATTAAGCGCGTGCGCCGCGGGGGCCGCGGGTCACGAGCTCATACTTGAGCCCCGTGCACTGGCGAAAGCGCCGAATGCCGAAGCAAATGCCTAGGAACACATCAGCGAGATTGGCCTTGCTTAGCTCAAGGTTGGGTGTAGATGCCTACCGTCCCCTGGGCAAAAGGTCCAACCGAGACAGAGACCACGGTGGCCATGACAACAGCAACGACAGAGTTGAATGCCTCCATTTTGTTGGCTGTTGATGTGTGTTGGGGAAAGCGGGGTGGAAAGTTGGTTGAAAGGGTGATGATGGATAAAGGCTCAGCCTCTTGGTCTTCCAAAAGTCACCAGGGTATGGGATGGGCACGGCTCTTTATAGGAATCGGCCAACCCTCCTTCGCTCATACGTTCCCGTTCAACTTTGCATGTTTACCGTACTTACGGCGGCAGAAAGCTGCCTTACAGTTCGCTGAGTGTTCCATGACACGTACCGCGTCCTCACCGCAGCGGCCCCTGGAAAGCGGTGAGGCGCATGTTGAGTGGTTGAGACGGGCGGGCTCTCCCTGTCCCACAGCGCCGCCTATCGAACGAGGGCGATTATCAGTCGCGCGCGTTGTAGTGCTTTATCACAACCTGTCGGTCAGCCTTTCCGGATTTTGTTGGCGCGTCTCTATTGGATCGTGGAGATGCAACCAGACCCCCAACCTCGCCGATCTCACGAATCAAGCAATGCTAGCAGCCGGAGACTTGCGGGTCGCTGCTGCATTGAGATCAGTGCCAACTCATTCGAGTCGGAAAAGTGGATGGGAACGAGCTTGACGATATCCACACCGTAGTGGATGCCAGACTGACAACCACACGACACCTTGTCCCGTGGCTAGTTTTTCAAAAAGCATTCCTGAAACGTCTTCTATGGGCCCTTGTGAGCTGTCACCTGCAAACAGTCAGCTCTTTGAGTTGTCGACACTCCTGTTAATTAACACGGCTGCTCGGGAGGCTCACCAAGGTCATGTCGAATAGGTGGGAGGGCGTTGGTGGCTCATCTGAAGGACGGCTTGTGGTGAACTGTACACCTGTACAATACCTATCTCGAGCAACGGCACTGACCGTAAAGCGCCCAATGCTCGTATACACCGCCCCATACCGGTAGGTTTTGGTACTTGCCTCGCTTGCTCGCTTGGGTTCCTTGCGATACGCTCTCCAGCCACTGCCTGCCCAGAGTTGACCGCCAATTGGGCTTGGTCAAAATTTTCATCTTGATTAGGAGAATCGAAGGTAACCAGCCTCTGGTCTTGAGCCGCAACGCAATACTGTACTGTATGCCTGTTGAGTGCGAAACCTGCAAGACCCAGTGGTTGAGGAGTCTGGGCCGAGGTCCGGGACCACTTCAACTCTCAAGCCCGCTTCGGATGTTGGACACGCACGTTGCGCATAGTCACTCGAATTGCACCAAATCTTCCGCGCTTGAGGACAACGCGTTACACCATGGAAAGCTCCATTGACAGGCTGTCTAGACACTTGGATGCTCTACATGTAAGGTGATAACCTTTACTGCTTAGAAACGCGTCACAAGTGGCCCAGCGATGGCTTGTTCTTAAATCGACGGAGTCTCCTAGTATCGCGCTAAGCAGTCAATTGCCAGCGAAACAATACTCTTAGTGTGGCAACAAGCAATCATGATATTTAGAAACTGCTACGAATCCCGAGCTACAGTGTTCTTTTGTCTATTGACACCTGACACATCTGGCCAATATATATAATTTTTGACGAACGGTCCACTTTGGAGCTGAAGTTGACTGCAAGGCGCAGTTGCCAACACTGGTGGAGTCCGCAACACCGATTCATAACCGTAGCTCAGTTTATCTTGATGAAAATCTTGCCCGCTGCTCTTCCGGTTGCCAACTTTTCGAATGCCTAAGACAGTGATTAGCGAGGTACAGAATTTCAATCATATTGAACTTACTTTTAGCGCATCTGCCATCTCGAACATGGAGTCCACAGGTACCTCCCGAATCCACCCTTTCTCAAACAATTCGACAACCTGCTGGGCAGAGGAGCCGCTCGGCCTGCTGAACACGTTGACATACTTCCTTGGTATTCCTCCGAGGAGTCGTGGCCAGTGGTTAAACAGCGTCTGCGCGAAGATGCCAAACGGACCTCGCTCGATGCTGATGAAAGTCCCATGCTCTTTCAAGTATCCGGGCGAGCGCCAGTACAACGTGTCATCGCCAACGCAGTCAAAAATGCAGTCGAATGGCTTTTTTGCTGTGCTCGATGATGTCAAATAGTCGTATAGAGACTCGTGCGCAGCGTAGTCCACAACCTACACATTCCGTCAGCAAGTGTAGAATATAGAGTAGCTTAGGGGAATAATGAGACATAAACGTACCTCATCGACACCAAGCCGGCTTACCAAGGCAGTGTTTCTCGCCGAGCAGGTCGCTGTGACGTGTACGCCCATTCCATGAAGCGCCTGTACCAATATGGAGCCTACGCCACCACTGCCACCATTGACCAAGGCTCGGTCTCCAGGTAATAGGTTCGCTGCGCGTAACAGTGCTGCAGTTGTCTGGCCCACGACTCCTAATAGACCTGCTGCAACAGGCTCTGGCAGACGATCTGGCTTGATCGCAACCATGTGTGATGGCACTATAACATATTCAGCGAGCGCTCCAGTGCCATGCCACATGTGCGAAGCAGGCAAAGTGCCAGCCACCACATGCCCAACACCAATTTCCGTGGATGAAGGCGGTGCACTGGGTGGCCCAATCCGAACGACCTTGCCGGCGAAGTCCATCATCGGGATGAAGTCCCTCTTTAATGGAATACTCATCGCCATGAGCTTTACATCTCCGGGGTTGAGCGCAACGTATAAGACTTGAACCAGTATCTCTCCGGCCTCTGGTGGGGGTGGAGTTGGTCGATCTGTCATGAGTTGGAGAACATCTTGAGGCTTGCCAGGACGAGCAGCAACCCATGCCCTCATAGTTTCAGGTATCTCTGCGTCCGCCATCGCTTGAGGATCCGTCGAGCAATGTCAGATATGATCTAAATGATTTAGGAATGGAGTATTGAGCCATGGTTTCGAGCCGCGGTGCTCAGGATTCTTTATAGTGTACGATGCTTCGAGCGAGTGGCGAGGTCGAGGCTTGAGGTTGCGGCGGATTAGAATTTCAGGTATAATATCACATAACCTTCAGTCTCGTAGCTGTTCAATGTGCCTACTGAAAGGATGACATTGAGGTCATCATCCAGAGCCCATGAACGATGAGTTGACTAATGGTCATGTCTATTGGCATTGCATCTCTTTCCGCACGCTAAACCTCATCGAGCATTCTCAACCGCAATAAATGGAGACTGTAGATCACTGGGACGTGTTTATCGAGGTCTTCAACTCAAATAGGTACTCATTTCAAAGCACAGAACAGCTCGTTTCTTTTTCGAAGGCATAAAAGTGATTTTGAAGTATTCATAGTGTAGTCGAATGTCGAAACGAGCGACAGACACATGCACTTCATGTTTTAGCACAAACACAAGCGTATCTTACCTCTACGCACTTGCTACAGACCAGATGTCCAAGGACCAGAAAGACTCTCACTTGTCTGAACATACGCTTAGACATAGAAAACTAGTCAAGAACAGTCTACGACGAGTATCACAAAAAGTGGAACAACTTAAACCTATAGCACCGATATCCCGATCTACAATGGCATCATCCGCAAACTCCAAAATGCGCCACAAGCGGACCAGAACGGGTTGTGAACGGTGCCGCTTACAACATCGGAAATGTAAGAAACAGATTGATCCGTGGCATGTGGAGTGGCATGGGATGCCATATATGGTGATTGGGTAGTTATACGACAACGCTGAACATAAAACAGGTGACGAAGGAAAGCCGAGCTGCGAACGCTGTGCCAATGCTGGCGCCGAGTGCAAATACTTCGCGACAATATCTTTCTTGGACAAGAACAACCGAACCTTGTCAACTCCCGCAAAATCTACACCGTCTTCTAATGCTTCGGCGACTCCCAGTTTAGTTTCTAGTTCATCGACAGTTCCGAGTTTAGTCCCGGGCAATAACCCGGACGTGTTCTCGGGCTCATCATCAGTGGCTCAACATCCAGTATGGGAGGTAAGTCTATGATCACGTCGTTGGTGGAACTTCTCCTCACAGCAATATATAACTAAATCCATTGATTTGATAGTTTATTACGAATCAGACGAGTTCAGGTTCGGGTCATAGGGTGTCGCCCAAAGAGCAGCTTATCAACCTTGATATTGACTTGCTAGCGGCTACTTTACCGATGCCATATCCCCCGACTGGGATAATTCCGCAGAACGCCCCTTATCCCATTGAGTACCAGCAACCACAAACCTCCGAGAGAGTAGTACCGATGGTAGTTAAGGAAAGAGAGAAGCAACACCAGCCGTCCGTTCCAACTCAACAACAGCAGAATTACCCGCGATACGTGGGGCCTTGCTCGCTATCCAGTGATGAAATTGGCCTGTTGAAGAACTACTGCAATCGGGTCACTATTTGGGTGAGTTCCTGACTGCACCAGTGCAATTTTTGACTGTCCCCCAATACTAATCCAGACAATGCGGTCAACAGTTAGGCGTATACAACCAGGAGCACGCATTCCGCCACCTCCTAGTCCGACTGGCGATGAACTCGCCCGTGATAATAGAAACTATAATGAGAGTATCGGCGACATACTCGGGCGTTCCGATAAGCGCGGTGACCAACAGAGGCACGGCTTTGGCGCGCTTGCAAGCCATGGCGAATCCACCGAGTGCAGAACACCCTTTGGCTCTTCACATTACGTGCGACATGACGATCAACACGTTACTAAGATATACACAAAATCCACCAGATGCCTGGACGTGCAAGTTTCACAGCGTTGAGACTTGTCCCGAGTTTGAAAAGTATCGGCAAAAAAATGAGGATGACCGTCGACTATGGTTTGCTTTGCTCACATTGATGTCGAGGCTAGGTATGTCGCAGCGTTGTTATGCCTCGTCAACTCGATAACCTACTAATGTCAAGATTGCCGTGGTTTTCTCATATGCTAATCAGCGATCCCCTTACAGAGCTCGCGTCCTGCCTCATGGGAAACGAGAGACCGCTGATCATCTCTCGACTGACCGATCGACTGCCCGATCTCTCACGAGCACAAAACCGAAATTCAGACCATTCGACCTTAAATGCTTGTCTTACCTGCCTCGTCTTGCTGAAAGACACGATGCTCCTCTGCTTTCCTCAACCAGGCGCAGAGGACAAATCCAAAACATCCTTGGACATATTGATGATAGACCAATGGAAGCACATGATCGAACGGCTCCAAACATGGCACGCCGATCGCCCACCCCAGATGCAGGAAATGCTAGAAATACCCTCCGAGACAGACGGCGTGTTACCAACAATCATGTTCTCGAGCGGTGCAGCCATGTCAGCAAACGCTATCTACCACCTGGCGATGTACATCTTAATCACGAGCACTCCTATCTGCGTCTCAGCCGTGGACTGGCTAAGACGGCCGGGAACAGAACCCCAGAAGCTGACGACGTACTACCACGCTTCCCGTCTTTGCGGGATAGCGATCCATAGCGATCCGGCGAATTCGCATTGTTGGGATCCGCTGATGATCGCGGCTTTTATATATGTGGCGCGAGGAATGGAGTGCCCGAAGGATCAGGCTGCGGTTGATGCTTGTCTTGAAGACGTACAGAAAGCGGGCTGGAATCTTAGCGGCGTGATGCGGATGGGGCGTGAGGGCGAATAGCCTGTGTTTTGATATTTGGGCGGTGCTGAGCTCATGGGTGCGTTCAACGAGGTTTCTTGGTTTCATATCCATGATTCACCGAGTGACGCCAGTCTCTGGATCTTAGAATTCAAAGTAAACGGAGCAAAGGCGTACTGCTCACGTAAAACCAGTTTTGCCTAAGCTCCCTCCTTTTTCTAAAGGTCCAAATCGTCGAGAAATCGAGTACGATTCGAACTTTTGGTAGCGCATCACGACCTTGCTCGCTTCCCCTCGGTGCGCACCCGTGTTGAGTGTTCGTACTCTGGATGTTTTCTGCACTATTGCGTGGAGCGCATCGCCGGCTATCTATCCCGTTGCTCCTGTGCTGTCCCTGGTCTGGTCGTCGTCAGCATGCGAGAATGTAGTATTGCAACGTTGGTTTGTCCTGGTGTAAGCATGTAGATATTTTATGTATGTGGTTAAATATTTGTCATGTTGGGAGGTGTATGACTTACACAAGAATCTTGAAGGTCATGTTCCGACTTCGAACACTGTTTCATGTTTGCTTGTCGAAATGCTGTCTTTGGGATTTCTACGATTTAAACCTAAAGTTTTACTTCAATATAAACATAGAAGAGTCAAAGAGGCCAAGAGAGAATAAAGCCTTCATATCGAGTTACAATTGCCTCCATTGTAGCCGTTTACCGTTGGGCCAGACCCGAGCTTACAGCAGCAATGGTAGTGGTAGTGATGATTGTAGGGGTTCTGGCGAGTTCTTCTGAATCAGTGCCAATAGAATAGGTTAACAAGGTAGGATAATGTATGTGACCTTTCAAGACGGACAATACGTACGTATGTATGTGCGTATTAGAGTAAACATATGAGTCTCCTTCGATTAATTATGGCGTGCGATGCACAGACTAATTTCAACACGTCTTAGCACTTTCGCTGTAGTCAGCAACGGTACACCACACTACACTAGTTTTGGCACAGATGCAAATTGATCGTCAGAATTGGTATGGTAATAGGTAGGCAGCACGCAAACCAAGGGAATAGAGTGTAAATTGAAGTTGAGAACGATGCTCTCACACCACATAATTGAACAAGGGCCAGAGTTCAAGCTACCTAGGAACGAGCAAGGGAATTTCCTAATAACATTACAGCTGCCTCGTCTGGCAAACAGCTGGCGAGGTAAGGATGTAGCGGGGCAAGAGAGGGGCGTTTGGAAAGTGCAGGAAATCTTCACCTTGGAATTTCTAGAGCTTTCGGTGGTACATTCCTTGCCTTTCTCTCATCACCAACGAGAGTCGTCCGGCTTGCCATGTCGACAGCCTTCTCTCCAACCTCCGTCACCACGCTCGCGTCCGGATGATTATTGAGTAGCAGCTCCGAACCACCTCGTCCCGTCCATCTGTCATTAATTGCACTGGTAAGTACCCTCGAAACACCTCTACGCAGCTACGCAACAATCTCTGCACCTTGCCTGGTCTCTTTCGACGAGGCCTGCTTATCCCTCCGCGGCTTTCCATATGATGATTCAACCAGCTGGCACCAGTCATAGAGCGACTTGTACTCCCTTTCCTTGATGACTATCATGCTGAGGCCCTAGAGGCCGTTATCTGATCCAAATCCAACCACGTTACTTGCACCTCGTGTCTTCCCATTGCTGCAGCCCTGTGCCCCCTACAAGCCCGTACTCCATGCTGACACCGGATCCTCGTCCGTAGTATCCTCTTAAGAGTATCTCTCCACCAGCATCGTCACAGCCCCTCAACGTCGCGATGGCTCTTCACAATCCCAACAACTGGCATTGGGTTACCAAGAACGCCGGACAGTGGGCCGAGGACTGGTTCTCGGAGAACTTGGTGAAGCTGTCTGCAGAAGATGGAGACGTTACTGCACAGATCAGCAAGGTGCGCAGCATGGACGGCGACGTGGATGTGAGCCAACGGAAAGGAAAAGTCATCACCATCTTTGACGTGAAACTGGTCCTCGAATACTCTGGTATGCGCTCGATTCTTAAACTTGTGGCCTTACATCTCTGGTCTAATTGTATCCAGGATCTGCGCCTGAGGCTGAGGATGTGTCGGGAACCATCACCATACCTGAGGTTGCCCACGATACCGAGGAAGACGAATATGTCGTATGTTGTGACCGCCATACTCTAACCCAGCTTTCATGGTATTAACTCAGTTGCAGTTCGACATCGACATTCACTCCGAGTCGAAAGAGAAGCAGCCCGTGAAAGATTTGGTTCGAGCCAAGCTTGTGCCACAACTCCGAGCTGAGTTCCAGAAGCTCGCCCCTGCCTTGATTAAGGAGCATGGCAAGGATATTCAACATGCCGCCGACACGAACCCATCTTCCGGCTTCTCAACACCCAAGTATCACACGCCTTCTGGCGCTCAAGCCAGCAAGGCCACCCCGGCTGCCAGCACTCAGAGCAACGCAGGTAGCACTGTCAACACCACTACCTTGTCCGAGCAAGAAGAGTTCCGGACTACCGCTGCTGAGCTCTACCAGACTTTCACCGACCCACAGAGGCTGGCCGCCTTCACTCGCGCACCGCCCAAGAAATTCGACGGTGCCAAGGTAGGCGGTGAATGGGAGCTCTTTGATGGGAATGTGGCTGGTGAATACAAGGAGCTCAGCGAACCCACCAAGATCGTCCAAACCTGGCGCTTGAAGCAGTGGCCCGCCGGTCACTTCTCCAAGCAGGTGATCAACTTTGATCAAAACGACGTCGATGGCGTAACAGTCATGCGCGTCGATTGGGCCGGTGTCCCCACTGGTCAAGAGGAAGTTACCAAGCGTAACTGGGACGAGTACTACATCAGGTCCATCAAGAAGACTTTCGGATTTGGTACAATCCTATAGAGGCTTACAGATCTGGTGCATCGCGGCGTTCTTGGGCTTTACGGCGCATTTGAAGAGGCATCTGGAAGAAATAGCCTTGTTGGGCGTTTTCGTCCCAAGGGGAATAAACACCAGTATGAGATATAGGATACAGCGTATTGAGCGCAAGCTTTAAGAGACCACGATGAGATAGCTGAACGAATAAATGAATGCACAATGAATATGTTTGCTGAATGTTGCGAATGTTTTGTAATCCAAACTCTTGATATCAGAGTTCTATTGATGTTTGTTGCGGATGAATCGATGCATAAAATATCATGAGGGGCAGACAGTACCATCTCATTTATCTAGATCCAACTTCTCTGCTTCTCATGGCAGTTGGTATTTCAGACCTCCTTCTCGTCGTGAATGCCGACAACTTGCCCACTGCTGGTGACCTCGACCTTGACCTTTGTCGTGCTGGCCTTGCGTGGGTTCGGAGCCTCGAAGATCTCGCTCAGCTCCTCGAGAGTCTTGCCGGCTGTCTCGACAAAGAAGCAGTAGATCAGAACGATCTCTATAACGATCCAGATGATGTATACGATCTGGGAGATACATTAGCATGGATTGGGAGACGTAAAAGGTTTATGAAAGAGGGTATTGGCGATCTGAAGAGTGAAAGCTGGGTTTGACAGCGTAGATCAGGCACGTACTAAGATCGAAAGTCAGCATTGACTCTTACTCTAGCTCTATCAGGGGATTTGGAACATACCATATAATCTCCACTCAATGACCTGAATCCCCACACTAATACCGTACGTATTAACAATAATAGCAATATTTAGAAACAAATAATTCAGCCCGGAGCCCTTAGCACGGGTGCGGTTCTCAAGACACTCGACCGCGTACAGCGTCTGTAGGGGTGTGAAGCCCCATGCGAAGGCAATGCCAAAGAGGTATATGGAGACGATTGTGCCGTAGGATAAGTTAGGATGGTATGCTGTTTGTGCCGTGAAGATCGTCAGGAGGATGTAGAAGAGGAGCGAGCCGGCCAGACCGGCTAACATCATGGGTCGACGGCCTAATTTGTCGAGACAGGTTGCGCCGTAGATCGCCGCTAGGATGGAGAATATTGGATTGATGGCGTTGATTAGGAGTTGTGTGTTTGTGTTTGTTATTCCGGCGGCTTTTACCATTTCGGGCTGTTGGGGATGTTAGAGGTGTTGCGGTCTTTACAAGTAGGTGGTTGTTGTTGGGAGTTGGCTTACTAGGAAATAAGATACTACGTTGTTGCCGCTCCATTGGCCGCTTGTTAAATCATTAATTAGTGCGACCTCAAGCGATAGCCGGGAGTGTTTACTCACAAGAAAGACATTCCGATTACCATAGCCAGGCGATAACGGGCAGCTCGAGTGTTTGCAAGCTCTTTGAAGTCCCACCAGGGATTCTCGCTCTTTGTCGCCCTGATGTGGTTTTGGTCAGTGATCTGTATCCACCAGTAGCTTGTTACAACCAAAGACTGAGAAGGGGAAACTTACTGGTATTCTTCAATAATCTCGCGATACTGGAGCTGGACTAGAGGAGAACTTGCATCCCCATCTCCGTGATACTTAGCAAAGATGGCGAGCGCTTCCTCCGCTCTGTTTCGGGTATTAGTCTGTGACTTTCTCAGTTTAAATCCGTCTTTTTCGAGTATTACCTGTCGTTATAAATAAGCCATCTAGGGCTTTCGGGAAGAAACATAACGACGACGAGGACAACAGCCGGAAGACCGGCTTGAACTACTGTTGGTGCGCGCCATGCCCAGGAAGATGTGATGTTTCTGATACACGATTAGCGATAGGAACCGTGAAATTTGGGAAAGACGGTGTTCACAGGTTCGTTCCATAAGTCGTCCAACCAGCAAGGATATTACCTAGCCACCAGAAATTATTGTACATGCCTAAGGTAGTCACCCGTTAGTGTCACTGAACGTCATATTCGGCGGATGTTACACTCGATAGGCATTCGGGCGTCTGCAGCTGATCTTAATCTGGACAAGAACTTACCAGCCATTGTGCCTCGATAAGCAGGGTGGGCTACTAGTAGGTGAAAAGGTGCTGCGTTAGTTATTTTCCTCGAGTTTCCCGTGCGGGGCCCTGGACTTCAAGACAAAGGACTGTTTTCTGATATATGACAGGTCAGATATCACTTACTATAAAGAAGTTAGTATGTCTTAGGAAGGTATATAAAAAATTACTCGCATGGGATCTTTCTATACTTGCCATTCGACTGTGTAAGCCGGTCCCGCCGCGGAAGCAATAGACGCGCCAAAGCCAAGTACGAAGCGGCCGCCGATGAATTGGGGGAGTTCGTTGGCGGTAGTCTGAATAGCAGTACCGACTAATACGATCAGGCATCCGACAAAAATGCACCACCGTCGACCATAGCCATCAGCGAAGAAACCACAGAAAGGGAAACTCGCAATCTGGCCGATTTGATAAATGATGAACACAACTCCAGTACTTGAACCTGCTCCGCTCAGCCCGAATGTCTTCTGATACGATTCCATCGCATTAATTGCACCCATGAGAGAACTGTCAAACCCGTTCATGGTAGATACAAGATAGCTAACGGCCATGATAGCGTACAGCCTCAACATGTTAGGAGAAAGGAGTTTCGGCTTCTGCTCGAGGACGGCAGAAACCAAGGCAGCTGAGGCCGTTGAAATCTCGTGCGTATCGCCTTTGACCTCATCGTGTACAGAGATAGAAGGTTTGAGACCACCCTCCTTGCTGTCCGCCATTTTGACGATGGATGAGAAGACGGAGATCTATCTCGGCACTATCGTGTCACTTCAATTTGTACGGAATAAAATCCAGAGATGAGACTTCAATGAGAGTGAGGTGAGAAATAACACACATATCACTAACGAGTGTCAACTCACGAGGGGCAAGCCGTCTGACTTATACACATACCGTCCCTCGGTCAATCTGGGTCCGATTTGCACCAGTAGCGACGCGGCAGCATATCCGACGACACCCCATCTCGGCTTCGTCCTGGCTTGGCCTTGTCATTCACGTCGTACGCCCTATAGTCGGGAGCAATATTTGTATGGGTTTATAACCCCGCATAGAATCGGCAGTCGTGCGAAGCTGGAAAGTGCGGAGACAAACATGTTGGGGAAATATACAACCAACGGGACCAGCGTGACGGCGAACGCATAACCTTGCCGGGGAGGACTTCGGAAAGCAGTGAGCAATGCAACCATCTAGGAAGTGATTAATCACGTCTTATGTGGTACTTGGAAGTCTAGACTGGCCGGAAGCGCAGGCTTCTGACTGGTCAATCATCTCGGACAAGGTTGAGGCAATGGACGGCTCGGCTAGAGGGTTCAAAACACCAAACAAATGACCAAGTCCTCCTCGCAGATAGCATAGTCATTGACCTACAGACAACTGCTATAAGGGATGACCCGAGTGTCGATAGTTCTCCTTCAATTGTTCGTCACATGGCTTACCGGAAGTCAGGCCACTAAAAACAGGGATGTCCTCACCACTCGATACAGTATATTGGCAAGCGGACCAATCACGGGCAAGTCTTGCAGCGGCCACTACCACTAACCAAGGATCTGTCGGGAACCCCAACCTCCACATTCCATCGTCGTCGTCACACGCCTGAGCATTGAGACAAGCAGCAGCAGGACGACAGCTTGTACGTTGCCTTCAGAATCATCTCAGGAACGACCAAGAGCCCCAATTCGCTGCACCTGGATGTCTAATCTTCTGCCCTAGCGACATCCTATCAGCTAGGGGACTTCGCTGAGCTAGGTACCTGGTGAACATTCAGGTCTCTTCCGGACAGCTTGACCACATCATTTATTGATTGCATTGCACATCTTAGCACCTGTGATAGTCATTCTATCAGGATATGATCCCCCCCCAAATACAATGGAATAAAATCATATTTGTCTCTGAAGAGTCCCCAGTCATTCGTATCAGCAACGTCTTATGCCGCGTTCGTCTATCACCATGTCGGAAGACAAAACGCGAGCCAATTTGACCGGCCGAGAAGCGAACAATATGGTCATTCGCAGCAACGCACGACTCCGTATGGATTTTCATATCACAGCCTCTGACCTATCTGAGGAGCCGTCGAACAAAGCTGCTGTGGCTGCTACCGAAATTCAACCAGATCACTTGCCAGACTGGAGTAACCTCCGAGTCATCCATCGTAACACTCTTCCGCCTCGTAGTAACTTCCATCTTTACGACTCTGAAGCCCTCGCCTTGTCCGGAGATGTCACCAAATCACGAGCAGCGCTGCTGTCAGGGACTTGGGGATTTCACATATCCCCAAGCCCTTTTCAAGGGCCAACCGACTTCCATAAGCCCGAGTTTGACCACTGCAAGTGGAAGCTGGTTGACGTCCCGGGGATGTGGCAGCGTCAAGGCTTTGGCAAGGGGCCACAGTACACTAATGTTGACTACCCGTTCCCGGTAAACCCACCTCATGTTCCATACGATGACAATGAGTGTGGGCGGTACGTAACCAAATTCCTCGTCCCGGATACCTTGAAGAACGGGAGCCAATGGAGACTTCGTTTCGAAGGCGTTGACGCGGCTTTCACGGTATGGATCAACGGGAAAGAGGTTGGTTACTCACAAGGCTCGCGAAATCCCAGCGAATTCGACGTATCGAAAGTTCTCCGGTTAGATGAGGAAAATACTTTATGTGTGGAAGTCTATCAGCGCTGTGACGGAAGTTATCTTGAGGATCAAGTTAGTCTACACTACTGGTTTTGGTATGCCATCACTAACGTAACTTCAATAGGACCAATGGTGGCTAAGTGGAATATTTAGAGATGTCTGGCTGCACTCATTCCCATCAACTCATATAGAAGACTTCCACATACAGACCCTACTGGACGATGACTATCAAGATGCCGATATTGTGGTGAATATGAAGCTCAATAACTCGGGCGTGACAGTCGGGGTCACACTACTCGACATGGACGGCAACGTTGTCATTAAAAAGTCTCCAAAGCTGATAGAAAACTCGGGAGAGTTCAAGCATCATTTGACTAAGCCCGAGAAATGGACAGCAGAGACACCTTATACATATACGCTGCTTCTCTGTATAGACGGTGTTTTCATTGCGCAGAAAGTCGGGTTTCGCCGGACAGAGCTCATCAAAGGTGTTTTCTGCGTGAACGGAAATCCGATTAAGATCCGCGGGGTTAATCGACACGAACACAGCCCTGATTCCGGTAGGACTGTGCCGTACCGATTGCTCAAGCAAGATCTTGCTACAATGAAAGTATTTGGGATCAACGCGATTCGAACGTGCCATTACATTAATGATGCGAGGTTCTATGATCTAGCCGATACTATGGGTTTCTGGGTGGTGGACGAAGCTGACCTCGAGTGCCATGGGTTTGAGAAAGTCGGCGGCGACCCTGCGAGCTACACTTCGGATAACCCCGAATGGCGAGAGGCATACATCGACCGTGCACGACAGATGGTTGTGCGCGATAAAAACCATCCCTCGGTGATTATATGGTCCCTCGGAAACGAGGCATTCTACGGACAGAATCATCAGGCCATGTACGACGAAATCAAGAAAATTGACTCAACACGGCTCATTCACTACGAGCCAGATCAGAAAGCCGAAACAGTCGATATGTTCAGTCGAATGTACACACATGTTGACGACATGATCAAGTACGCCGAAGAAAAAGAATGGGACAAGCCATTCGTTATGTGCGAGTTTATACATGCCATGGGTAATGGTCCTGGGAATATCCAAGAGTACATCGAAGCATTCTACAAGTATCCTAGGCTGATGGGCGGGTTCGTCTGGGAATGGGCGAATCATGGTCTTCTCACAGAAACTAAGGACGGTCAGAAATACTTCGGCTATGGCGGGGACTTCGGCGACGAGCCGAACGATTATAATTTCGTTATGGATGGACTCTGCGATTCTCGCCACGCACCCGGACCCGGTTTGTCGGAGTATAGCAAAGCTATTGAGCCCATACAAGTACTCGGCTTTGATGGGTCTCAGGTGCGCATTGTCAATCGGTATGATCATCTCACATTAGATCATGTACAGTTCCACTGGGACGTTATCGCCGATCGCGAACAGCACGTTGGGCGAATTATGCCCTTGCCAGCCGGCATCAAGCCTCACTGCGAAGCGACAATTGTCCTTCCAGGGATGCCGAAAATCCTTTCAGCTGGAGCATGGCTACAGCTGAACTTCAGCTCCAAGCGTGATTCCAAATGGACAAGCCCAGGGCGTATGATAGCGAGGGGTCAAGTTCAGCTCACTCCACCAAGGTCTCTACTCGACATCAAAACTCTAGCAGCTCCAAGCTCGAGCGGCCCGCGTGTATCTCGGAGAGACGGCTTCATATACGCCACGATAGCCAGCGGGACAACATTCGGTTTCGACACCAGCGTAGGGACTTTGTCCTCTATAACACACGTTCTAGATCCCCAAAGAAACCTCATCACAGTCCCTTTCACCCTAGACTTCTACCGAGCACTAACAGACAACGACCGTGGCGGCCCATTCGGAAAACAGTGGCTCGACGCGCGACTTCATCAGACTCGACAACACTTCAAGCAAATAAGTATCACAGAGACGGACAACGAATGCAAAATCGAAGTCGAAAGCCGTGTGGCCCCTCCAGTCCTAGCATGGTCCGTAGAAACGACCACAATCTACACAATCACACCCACACACTGTAGTGTAAGAGTCCGCGCAAAACCACAAGGTCGTCTCCTCCCGGAGACATTTGCCCGTTTCGGCCTCACCTTCGGAATGCGCAACATCAGAATCGTAGAGTGGTTTGGTCGCGGACCAGAAGAGTCATACATCGACAAGAAGCAGTCGCAGTTCATCAATACATGGGGCTGGGCAGAAGGCGGTATGTTCCACGAATACGAGTTTCCCCAAGATGCCGGCAACCGAACGGATATATCCTGGGTTGAGCTTCGCAATCGATGGGGTGGCGAAGACGACGGTCGGCTGCTACGGGCACAGTTCGGAGACCATAAGGGCGCGAGCTTTAGCATCATGCCATATACTACAAAGGATGTGGATGAATGCACCCATCCGCATGAGCTACGTGCTCGAAAACGTGATGATCGGATTGTACGTTTGGACTGGTATCATCATGGTCTTGGAACGGGCAGCTGCGGCCCGGCAACACTACCAAAGTATCAACTGAGGACTGACTGTGAATTTGACGTCGAACTACTACTAGATTGAGTGAACACGATCTTGTCGAGCCCTGGAGAGGCAGTACAAAACGTGGTGTATTTGGATCGCTCTTCTAGCAAAGTCTCAAGAAAACGTGATCAACATTAACACAAACTATCACTCTCAAAACCCAGCATCAAGAAGATTGAAATGCAGAACAACCCATCACCCCTCCCAAACATCCATAATAAATGCACGCTTTTCGCTCAAGTGTACTCCCAAGCGCCGTACTGAAACTGAGTATCAGTCAGAACCAAGCCCACAATGTCAGTGCAACCCGTCACATTAAACGCTTCGGTTTTGGCATATACCGAAAACTGAGCCCCACTGCTCTCTAGAAAAGGCGGTACATCAGGGCACAGCGTCACACCGCCATCACTCGAACCGTCATGGGGTTTAAAGTCAGCGACGACGACGTCCGCTGCGCAGTCGGACACAACGGTCTTGAGGAACCAGCCGTCGAGTAGTGAGCCAGGTGCCATGCCTGCTGAGTGAGCTACCGTGAACTTGATTTGTCCGTCAGGTTGGACGTAGATTTGCTGGCCGCCGGGGACTTCGGTCTATCATGTGATGGTCAGAGAGGTCTGGAAGAACGTATGGGTAGCGGGAGGGAAACTGACTGCCATCCCTCCCAAGAGACCGACTATGAGTGTGCCGCGCACAGGCGGACATTGAGAAGGGTCGAGAGGGCAGTACGTCCCAGGGCCGGTTAGTCCCGTGAAGAAGCCCGAGCCTTTGGCGTTGACTACTGCTTCGTCGACTTGCGTGCCCGGAGCAAAGACGGAGATCGTGCTTGAATTGCCCACTGCGGAAGCCAGGTTGGCGAAGGCTAGGTATAGGAGAGAGAGCATGGTGATCTGTGACATCTTGGAGCTTGATCGAGGACGTAGAGGGAATTTCAGAGGTCAATTCGGGTCTGGAAAGTCGAGATGATGATATGATGGAACCCAAGAGGAGTCCAAGGGGGCAAGGGAGATCGGGTTCAAAAAGAGTTGCAAGAAGACGTCCAAGTGACCAAGAGGCGAGGTCCAATTGAAGCGATCAATGGCTTTTGTGATTCGGGGATGAGCATGAAGAAGAGAAATGATACGAGTCCTTAAGATCGTAGAGTTAGCAAGATATGACTTGCTCTCCTCTGCTTCTTCGTTGCTTCCATTTCCGCGAATACTAATATCTGAACCTTCTAGTTGTCAGGCGAACCTGGCTCTCCAACCTTAAATCACCGCTGTCGGGAAGTAGCATGTTAAGAATTGAGGAAGGACTTCCTTGCATATACAGGAGCCGTCAGGTGCACGGGCACTCTTCAGGCCCATGGAGTTGCGAAGGTGAAATCTTTCTATACCTGTCTACGCACACAACATACCTACTGTTGTGACAGCTACGCTTTGGAGGATTCCGAGATAAGAGCACGTAGATATCATTCGTACTACTGAATGACTCTGTTACTCTCGTAAGCCGAATACATCTTCCCGAGGCATACATTACCTTATGTAGGTAGATTGTGTCCATTTCATGAATCGCGATGGCACTCCGCGCTTCAGCCATCTGGTTCATCTGAGCTTCATTCATGCCGATCTTCGAGCATCTCATATTGTAGGTGACTGATCAGCACGAATTACAAAGCCCAGCAGTTACGCAATATCAATGTTCCTCTCTAGGCACAAGATACGCTTTCCCAGCAGCTTCGTAAGTGTGGAAGAGGCGCCTGATATGAGTAGTCGAAGTAGAACACAACTACGGATCGATTCCTCGTGCAGGCGTGTGAGGTGCGTCTTGCTTAATTGTTTCTCGACGACGTTAGCGCGGATGGTACATTCTCTTGGCTAGCAGTAGGTCAATCGTCTCTCCCTGAGCGCGAGACTATATTCTCATTTCGTCATCTACATGCAGGGCGACGTTGTAGGATTATATGTGCATCGGCAGTCATCTATAGGATATGATATTCCTCCAATAGCATAAGACTTGCCGTTGATGTTCCAGTGATAACGGCTTATGTCATTGTCATGACTTCTCCACGGGTCGTCCCGTCTCGTCTGACAGGAATTCGCCGACTACTCGCCCTTGCTGCAGGTAGGGTCTTCATAGAATATATGACGTCTGAATAAGCTTCTGATGAAACTTGTTGATTGGGGGAAGGGAAGTCAAATTCAATCCCGCCCATCACCGCCGATGGACATATGTGACTTCTGCACAAGTCGCATCTCATTCATTGGCCTGGCTGCTACGACCGCAGCCGAGCTGGGGGCCATCAATGCAGGTCGTGAGTTTTTGGTATGAAAGTATGACGTAACAGGAATAGAAAATTGCATGATTTGGAAATGAACGTGAGTCGCTGTTGAGTACCAACTATATGCATAGAATTTAAAATAAAAAAAAAGTACAAAAAAGAATCCTGCGTGCCGTCGAACTCGCAACCTTCGAGGGTTTGCAAGCGACAGCAGCTGGACCGGAAAAACCCATGCTTATTCCTGCTAGCCTACCGACATGGCCATTGGCCACCGTACTGCTGAATGGGAGGTAAGCACATAAGCTCACCTATGTAGACCCCTCCTCAGCTGACCCCTCCTAAGCTGCGGTTGCCGTGGTTATGCCACAGCAACCACAATGGATGGCTGTCATGCACAAGTTTGAATCGCCTACCTAGTAGTCTTCTTCAATTCCACGAATTGGGACTTCTCATCCAACTTCTCATTCGTCTTGGAAGAGTGCATCATAGTCAATACTGGTCAAAAAGTCATCTAGAAGGGTTGGCCGTCGAGTTGGATCGCAAACTGTTCAATACCTCAACCTCAACAGCCTCCTCGCTAACATCCAGCAGAGTAGCGTTTTCGACGTCCAGCTATTTTTTCCTCCATTGAATTCTACGTAGTGCGTCTTGTTATATCTCACGTCTTGTATCGACTTTAATATGTGTCCTTACAAGCATTTACTCTCTTCACAATCTCGGCAAATAGGCGTACCTCACATAAACGAAACGTCCTAAAGCTGCGGGTTGATGCAGCCGGCCGTTTGGCTAACATAATTCTTCTCGAGAATCACGACCCTTCTGCAGCCATTTGCGCAATTAGTTTTTCCCTCCAATCAGGTGAAAACTCTGCCTGTTCAATTTGCATGGATCTCTTTCCGTTCGACTTACCCCAACGCTATTTTGTTTCCGCATTTCCAATGCCGAAAACGCTTGCAAATGAAACCCGTCCTGCAGGCCAAAGTGTGGAGTGCATTGGCGAAACCGGGCCAAGATAGGTACCAAGGTCAATCTATTCGAGGCAACTCAAAATGCCGTTGACAAGACGAGAGATACACCAACAATAGAAAATCAATAGTAGGTAAGCAGCGATCTTTACTTCTCAGGGGCACGGATTACGATCCGCAGGAACGTATGTTGAAGTCTCTGCCAAGGCTCTTGGCTTTCCAGGTCCTCATCCTTTCCCGTGCCCGTCGTCGTCGTACTCACGATGTTTCCAGGACTCGAAAGTGTTACGTCAAAGGGATGGAGATGATTCGAGGAAAATCCTTCAGGATGTTTCCAGTCGTATAAACATATTGCTTCTGATGGAAACGTTGGAGATGACAGGAATGATGGAATACAGGTTGAGTAGTACGAGCTATAACTAGCCGTATCCCTTGATGGATAAAGCAGATGCTTGAACTTCATCATCAAGTAGCTTCAAGTCAGCCAGTCTAGTATTCAGTTTTCAGCTTAATAATAGTCGTCATGAAGTTCGTATCAGCTGCTTCGGCCCTGTTGGCGGCCACAGTGAGCGCAGTCCCAACTCCAACCGTTGATGAGGCTCTTGACGCTCGTACCGTCGAGAAAAGAGCAACGATCACCGACGCGGCCAATATCGGATATGCTTCACAGAATGGTGGGACTACGGGTGGTACTGGAGGTACCACCACAACCGTCTCAACTCTCGCGCAGTTCACTGCTGCTGCGGGATCAGACGACGCATATGTTATCGTCGTCTCAGGCGCCATCTCTGGCGCTGCAAAGGTAGACGTGACTTCGAACAAGTCTATCATTGGCGCCTCTGGCTCTAGTAAGCTCTATGCTCTTTGAGTATGGCGCTCGATT
Organism: Xylariaceae sp. FL1272; assembly: GCA_022432385.1. Taxonomy (NCBI): domain Eukaryota; kingdom Fungi; phylum Ascomycota; class Sordariomycetes; order Xylariales; family Xylariaceae; species Xylariaceae sp. FL1272. The sequence continues at coordinate 117,846 of JAJJXC010000066.1, forward strand.
TCCAAACTGACCTTGGCAGGCTTGACTGGTATCGGCCTCACCATCAACGGAGAGTCCAACGTAATCGTTCGCAACATGAAGATTTCGAAGGTGCTCGCAGACTACGGCGACGCCATCACCATCCAGGCTTCGACGAATGTCTGGGTAGACAGCTGCGATCTGTCTAGCGATATGGACCACGACAAGGACTACTATGATGGCCTTGTGGATGTGACGCACGCTTCCGACTATGTCACTATTTCGAACAGCTACCTACACGATCACGTGAGTCTTTGTCAATTGATTATCGTCATATGGTGCATCTGCATGCCGATGAAGCCAAGAGCTGACGTACCGGGATGGAACAGTGGAAGGGCTCGCTAGTCGGCCACAGTGACAGCAACGGCGACGAGGACACGGGTCATCTCATCGTCACGTATGCCAACAACTACTTCGCCAACATCAACAGCCGCGGTCCGTCGTTCCGCTTTGGCACGGGCCATATCTACAACAACTATTACTACAACATGGGAACGGGTATCAACACGCGCGAGGGGGCCCAATTGCTTATCGAGAGCACGGTCTTTGAGAGCTGCGGAGATAACGCGATCTACTTCGCTGACAGCGATGTTACCGGCTATGCGGTTGTGAACGATGTAGACCTGGGCGGTAGCGAGAACACTGCACCTACTGGAACTCTCACGAGTGTCCCATACAGCTACTCGCTTCTTGGGTCGGGAAGCGTGAAGAGCTCGGTGACTGCTAGTGCTGGTCAAAAGCTATCGTTCTGAGCTGAATGATGTGCCGCATGGGATTGCGGGGTGTCAGTTGAGGATGTCGGAACGGTTTGCGCTCTTCGCGGATATCACCGAGACAAGGGTTGACGCAGTGGCTGGTGTCAACATGGTTTCTGTACATAAGATATTTGAATGAAGAGTTCGTCCGAGTCCCGTCAGCTTGAGACATACCAGCTGCCGAGAACAAGGCGTACTCAGACCTATAATGCGTATTGAATTAAGTATGGCCATACGCGAGAGGCGTGAATTGACGAGTTGCAAACTGGCCGCCTCAAGCCTCATTCTGACGAGACATAGCCTCGCCTGTTGGGAATGATGCAATTTCCGCTTGCCAAGAGATCAATACAACTCTTGAAGTTGGCATAGCTGAGAGAACGTCCGCATCTGCATGTGATTATTACTCACACGTCAAATGCAATGGTCAGTTGAAGACATCGGTGCAGATGAGCATGGATGTGACAAGCTGGCGGATGATCCAGATCCATGGGGGTGTGTGTCGCGCAGCTGCGCGTCATCGGCTGATACCCTGTAGATATGGACATACCTAGGTATGGACCACTGGAATGAGAAATATGCGAGGGTCAGGCCGTTCCTGATCTTGTACTCCCGTGCCGCAGTTCCTACCTACAGTAGGTAGATACATAGTTAGGTACCTTAAATACATGTAAGATAGACGCCAGGGCCCCGAGATAAGAATCAGGGGGCTGGCGGGGGTTATGACCACCTGCAGGTCCCCACGTACGTAAGCCTCTCCACCACCAACAAGACACTCACTCCCGTCACACACCTCAATCAAGCCTAAAACAGCTTGCACTCAATTCCATTTTGCTTCTCCTGCCTCGGCCTGCTTGTGTTCTCTCAGCCGTAGCAGGAGACCCTCGTGGGCTGCCCGTCTCACTTTGCCGAATAACTGAGACAAGCTGACAAAACAGCCCCTCCCGAGCCTACCTCGCGCCCGGCTTCAGCGAGTGGACGCTTCGACTGAGATTCCTACATGTATGGTCTACATTGTAGCTCTGACATCTTGCCATCTATCCTAGCCGCCGAACTAGGCTGATGTTAGCACCAAAGTGATTTTCCCATATCCGTTAGACTACCTATGGTCGCCCAGTGGCCACGGATCGGGTCGTACCAATCGCTTTCCGAATAGCTGCTCGTCCACCTTGGATACCGGCATGCCGACACGCGTACAAACATCATGTCATGCATAAAACAGCCCTGCTCTGGGAAGTCTATCGATCCCACGATCTTGTAGCTGCCGGTGTACTATCTGATTTGAGCCAATAGTCCTGCTTGTTGGCTTCAGGGCGGGCATTGCAAACGCCTGCCAAGCCCTACTTGGACGAGCTAGACACGTCGAAACGGGATTTTCTAACCCCAATGCCCCCGTTGTTGTCACATTTTCGGGAGCTCCAGCTTGTTGTTCTGGAATTCTGACGTATGGTGGTCGCCTGTCTTTCCCACAAACACGGTTTGTACCTGGCCTGTGTTGGTCATGCATTCCAGGCACGATGTAGGCACATGTCCACTCAGTAGGCACCATCTGCCCCGGAGCGTCAAACTTGTGCGAGGTCGTCACCCAGCCTGGAACAGAACAATGTGGCAATGCTACTACAGTTGTGACAGTTCCATCCCTTCATTCCCTGTTCGGTGATATCATAACGGCGAGTATCGTGGGATCTCCAGCTCCAGCCAGTGCAATCGGGCGATAGCCACATTTCTTGTTTCAGGCAGGCGAGACGTGCTACCCACCTGACTATTCTACCCAAGGTAGGCTCATGTTATATCGTCACAACCGACACCAGGCTCCCTCTCTTGATACACGTGACTTACATGCTTGGAAGCGAGAGGTAGGTTTGGTATATAACAGCTGTTCCTGCAGCCTGCTCCAGCAACCTTACTATAATTCCTATTTGAAAGACCTCTGACCGTCACTTCCAACATCCGCATTGCTATCGTGTTGGCACATGTCACTACCTAGGAGTATTCTTCCTAGATCAAGCATATTCAAAGTACAGTCTCCCTATAACTTACGCACAATGGCGACTCGTAGCACCCATACCTGCTCTGTCGTTCCTCCCTATCTCCTCGCTGCTCTTGCTGACAGCGACCAAAACCCTGACCACATCCGTGCTTCCGCTCGCCATGCCCTTGATTTCCATAAAACATACTGCGACAAGCGCCAGCGCCGATTCGCTGAACTCAGCGCGCCTCGAGGATCTCGTCGTGGCGCCCCTCACAGCCGCGTCCAAGGCATCGTCCCAGGCACGCTGTTGAAACACATCTCGGACTCCCAGGACGTCGATGAAAAGACGCGTGCTTGTGCTCAGAAGGACTTTGAGCATCTCCAGACTCTCCAAGATAAGTACCAGAAGCAATCAGGTTCTTCTGGAGAACAGAAGTCTCTCGCAGCAGCATCGACAAAGGCCACTGATACCACATACCGCGCGGTCTACGACGCTCAGAATGACCAAAACGAAGAGGATCTGCCTGGCAAGATCCTGCGCGTTGAGGGCCAGGGAGCAGTCAAAGACGAAGCTGCCAATCAGGCCTACGACAACGCAGGCGCTGTGCTGAGCTTCTATCTCGACATTTTCAATTGGAAGTCGATTGACAACAATAATGAGAATGTCATCAGCTCGGTGCATTTCGGCGAAAACTATGAAAACGCATTTTGGGATCCGGAAATCGCGCAAAGTGAGTTGCTATGATAGTCAGGATTGAGGACTAGTAAAATTAACCAAGATGACTTGTAGTGGTTTATGGCGACGGACATGATTTCCTCGGAAACTTCACCAATGCCGTCGACGTGATTGGCCATGAACTCACACATGCTGTGACGGAGCATACCTCTCCTCTTGACTACGTCGGCCAATCCGGCGCTCTCAATGAGCACGTCTCCGATGTCTTCGGTATCATGGTCAAGCAACGTGTTCAGAACGAAACCGCCGATGCTGCAGACTGGCTGATAGGTGAAGACTGTCTTATGCCCGGCGTCAAAGGTGTTGCATTGCGTAGCATGAAGGCCCCCGGTACTGCTTACAATGATCCTCGCTTCGTAAGTTTCTCGAGGGCCTATATAAACCCGAAATAGACTGATTGAACAACTACAGGGCAAAGATCCCCAACCTGATAACTTCAAAGACTACAAGGCTATGGAAGACGATAACGGCGGTGTCCACACCTACTCTGGCATCCCGAATAAAGCCTTCTATCTCTGTGCAGTTGGCTTTGGAGGCTACTCGTAAGTCAAATTGCTTAAATTTTGATATCAACCTTCTCTTCCTACTTGGTTCGTTGCTTTTAGGAGTCGCTCAACAATGTTCTAACCATGCCTTATCGTATAGCTGGGAGAAGGCCGGAAAGATCTGGTGGGAGACCATGAACAGCGGCCAAATCCCTGCCAGGGCTACATTCATGCAGTTTGCCGACGTGACTGTTGACAAGGCCGAAGAACTCTTCGGTGATGACGGAGCTGCTATCGTACGCAAGGCTTGGAATGAAGTCGGCGTTGTCCGCAAGACTCACGCCTAGAGCGGCGCGATGTTGCCGTCGGCCTCGCGCGCTAGTCCAGATACAACGACGAGGGAACTTCAGCGTGCAACCGAGGATGAAGTCGCGTCTTTGATGGAGAAGCTGCGGTCGCGGAGAAAGGCTCATGAGTGTGGGCCTGCACATGACTTCCTCCAACAGTTTGGCCGTGACGATCGGGAAGAGGGTGCTGTTAAACCTTCTCAGGACGCTGCGCAGGGTATTAGAACACATTGGGGCCGGGACGGCGGGTATGTTCCTATGTCGTGAGGATATGTGCTACAGTCTCTTCTTCTCGCAGAACCGCGTGGAATAATACAATTAGATTGTGAATGAGCTAAGGCGGATTTCTAATACACACTACTTTTAACAACTTGGCCTGCCTCCCATTGTCAGGTTGATCATAGGCTGTCTTTGCAGCAATAGGATAGAAGTGCCAGTGCGAGCATGTTTATCTATTGTATTAACAGCTTGGTTTTCTAACACAGATGGCCTAGTGGTTTGTACATGTGATTGCATTACTTACCAACCAAAACCGGGGGGGGGGAGGAGGGAGGTTGGGGGGTTCGATTCCCAGCAAAGCCCCACGTAACCAATTTCTTCGAAATTGGGAATCTGCGACCTGTACTCGCCGTCCCACCGCCAGTTCGAGGAGGGCTGGAGTGCCGGCCATTTGTGTTTTGCTTTTTATTTTGGGAGGTGCGATGCGATGCACTTTGTCTCCCATTACCAAGATGAACAGGATAGAGACTAGGGCCTTCCGTCTTTCGTCTTACGAAGAAGAGCATTTGTAGGTATGAAGCAAGACTGAAATTCGCATTCGGTCCTGAGAGTTTGTGGTTTCTGTGAGTGGAGGACGCTGCGGGTGCAGCTGTGGGCGATTCAGGCTCTCTCTCCTTACTACTACGTCAGCATTGCGAGCTTTGCAGGTATAAGATGGGTTTCACCTAAAGACTACTTGAGATGCTATGAATATTGTTTAGTTCAAGTGGTGAATAGTTAAGCATTATGCAGCTCGGCCCAAGTGCAGCAAGCATTGAATTGTTCTGGAGGAACCATAAGGCCACAAGAAAAAATAGATTGGATGAACGAAAGGCAGCCCAAAGCTCATCTTACCTAGGTAGCTAGCCACCTTTTGAAGACAACTCCACCAGCATTCCACTCGAGTCTCGACGCCGACACGCACAATACAGCAGTATAAGTATTCAATAGCGCCGATGAAATACAAATGAACCACAAATCGCCTCCACAGCTTCTTCCCTATGCCATCAAGTAGATGCAACGAACGACAAAAACCACCCCTTTTTCCTCCCCTATATCGCTAACAAATAGCAAACTGAGAGAAACAAACAAGCAGCCACCAAGCTCTTCTTATGACGACTCCGCTTCAGAGCAATGCAAATAAGAGAAAACCTCCCCAATACCCATATCACAACCACCAACCACCAACCACCATCCTCACCCCTCAACCCCTCCACCCTCCCATTTGTCCCAATCTCAAGTCCCCCTCCCATAAACAAACTGCGACCCAACACCGGTAACAGCCTCTGAAGCACTGCCAGACGAATAGTGCGTGTGCTGACCATAGTAATACCCTCCACTCCCCCCTCCCTGAATATGGGCGTGATTGTGATAGGCTTGAGCATGAGACTGACCGGACTGCCCGTCGTCAGTGGAGTAATAGTTTGAATCGTGGGTCTGCTGTGATTTTGATTTTCTCTTCGTTGGTGGCGGAGAGCCGCGGCGACCTTTGTTGCTTGATACGTCGGAGGTGTGGGATTGGGTGCTGGGGGCTGTTAGAATGGGGGTGTTTTGATAGCGAGATGGATGAAGGCGTGTGGAAGGGTAATTGGAAGGAGAGCGAGGGAGGTGTGAGATGGAGACGGGTTGTATATAGAGAATATTCAATGTTGGTTTGATAGGTGAAGAAAAGTCATACGGGAAGCGGAATTTCTTGGTTTGGAAGTTGAGGATCTTGATCATGAGGAGAAATGCTTGGGGAGTTACGTACTGAGAACTTGTCTTTGGACGACTTCCGCTCGACTTGCTGGAGCTGTTCTTTGATGAGCTAGCCATAATGTCTCGGCTTTTTCGTAGTATCGATCGAGAAACTGGTGATGGAGTGATAGACTTCGTGATGCGAGTGTAAAAAGTGTTATAATTGCAAAACTAGATTGCGTTCTGGTACTAAATTGTAATAGTGATTTCAGTTTACGAAGGAAACAGATATCAACAGATTCCGAATCCAAGCCGTGCAGTCTCGCCAGTTTATATACATCTGCAAATCTCGCTTTTTCTTTCCCAAACCTCACATCTCCTTTGAAAGCGATCTTTCGTGCTCGGGACAACATCGCAACGCATGCCCCAAAATGACCATCTCTGTATAACACCACCACTCATCCGTCGGATCGTCCCTGACCATCGGGAAGCGTCCCTGCAAGCGAATTCGTAACTCGAAATCTATATCCCCATTTCCGATTCCTGTGACGTGTCCCTCGTCTCAAAGGAACAACCCCCTATCCACACTCCGGCGCGCGCAGCAAATCACACAACTCCCGAGCGGTCATCACGTCCACATCGGTCATCGTCCATCGCATAGGAGCCCGGATCGACATCGGCAGGTGTGCGACATCATCTCCCAAAAACCTTGGCTGTGAGAGCAATGCGTTCACGAATCGTGGTCGTTGACATTCTCTGGAGGAAGGAACCCTGGGTCTTATACCTGCAGGTAGCCGTCTCGCTAAGGCAAGCGCTGCAAATCGTTGGCCGGTGGATAATGTGGCCATCGTGCAGGTTGGTATCAAATCTCCGAGCTAGGATTGATCAGGGGAGCCTAGAAGAGTGCCAGGGAAGAGCATCTTATTACTGATGAAATCTTGATATACATGCCAATCCTGTCAAAGGGATGTTTGAATACGGTATCCCGTGGTTGTGCGTGCCAGTGATATGCGGCACCTTTTGCTTACCATCACACGCTAAATGTTTCCGAATGTCACATACCCCAACTTGCGAACAGCACTCACCGACTGGCACGTGGGGCTATAGATATTGAGAATATGCGAGATTCTACACACGGCCCGAGCACCGATGAGGTTGATTCGCTGTCCAACTGCTCGGGAAATGTGGTACGATTCTTCGAGGACCGATCAAAGCTGATGCGAAATCCCAATCCGGGGTCAGAACCGGATCTCGGATCGCCTACATGATAACTGGCTTTTGGCTGGACATCGTTTCATATTTGAGACTGAACGCTAAGAGAATGAGTTAGATATTGCTTAGTGATAAACCTGAATTATGGTCGCATCGGGAGCAAACGTCGCATCGCGAGCACGTTGACGCTTAACGGCGTCTTAAAAGGTGCTATATATGCATGAGGATCTAGTGGTTTCTATGCATACTGTGGCACTTGCATGAAACTGCTTGTTGTTGCATGTTCCTTGGATACGGTGCCTGATATCCTATAGACCGTCACTTTCCAACGATAACAGCACCACGGCTAGTGCTACACCGATCTCGGTGAAAGTGTTGCGCGAAGGGTTGAGTGCTATCATCTCGTCGTGAATGCAATACTCCGTAGATAAGGCTACATTCTTTACCTATATCGCCTTGAAATACACGTATCTGCGGTGCCTTTCCCACACATCCAAGAGGTCAAACGTAGTAAGATCTGGACAATAATTATTACGTAGTATTATGTGGGCAAGTTTTGCCGGAGCAGGGTTAATTGTCTGGAATATTTGTCAAGTAGGGCATACTTTGGATAAATAAAGGTCATTACGTTGACCTCTCGCGCAAACACTCAGCATCCCAGGATCCAAGGGGCCTTGGAGCCATACTAGATTAGCTGTATTAGGATATATATGTCTAGCTCACTACGGTGTCATATCGCTGTTCTTTAGGATACTTTTTGAACGCTGTGGTGGTCAGTCTCAGAGCTTCTCACTCGTAAAGTTGACAATCGTTCAATTATAGAGCCCGTATTTGCCAAATAACACTCATATGTGAAGATATTGATTTCTTGTGGTGCTGGAACAGAAGATGATAATGGGATTGCATACACTATGGAACTGCTAATGTCTCCTTAACTGTCAGCATTGAATGGAAGCGAACTGGGCACAGGTTATCGGCCATTACTACGGCAAAGCTGTCCCGTTACCCCAGAGTACCAAGAGTGGCGATCTAGTCAACGAATTCGACGATACCCCGCAAGCTATCAATCAACTCAGGGTCAAACTCCGAAAGCCATGCCGGTTCATTCAGCACTGGAGCGTCCTCGGCCTGGGAAGTCGGTGGCGCGGTTCCACTCAGCTGGTGAAAGGAGGACGAGTCGTGGGAAGACATGTGTGGTTTTTGATTGTCGTCATTCTCTACCATCGTACACTCTCTAGGCTGACTGGTGGTGTCATGGCCATCCATATCGAGGAATGGAGAACTCAATCCGGACATATAATCCGGACTTTTGGTGAGTTGCAGGAATTGTGAGGAAGTGTGTACCGGCGCATCACCGGTTAAAGCATGATCTAATTGTCGGGATGCCTTTGTCAATTCGCTGACCGTTGTAAAGCTCAGATTGTGCTCCAACCCGTAATCAGTGCTCTCTTTCAAGGTGTGCATTACACCAGGGTAGAGGGTCTCATCGGTACTCAAAGGATGCTCCGACAGTCCAGACGCACTGCCTTGTTCTCTCTGTTGATTCTTATTGTGGCCAATCATGGTCGCAAGGTCTGGAAAATCAGACGTCTCGCTGTTTGCATCGCTAGGGTCGTTCTCAGCTAACGCACCGACAATTCTCGAAGGTCTTGAATCAAATTTGGGATCAACGTCATGTGAACCATAAGTCATTTTTCTTGATTCTGCCGAGCCCAGTCTCGAACGGTAAGGCCTTGAGGAGCTCGATGGATGAGTATCGCGGCCTACAGCTTCTTCGTGAGCGACGAGAAGTCCTGGTCGCCTCCTTGAAATGTTAGTACTCGAGTGTCCTCGCATGAGGCTTTTGTCATTTTTCTCATTTGAGAGGTCCACGAAGTTAAGCCATTCCGATTCATTCTCTTCTGAAGAGTTGTAGGATTCCGATACCAATTTTTTGAGAGATGTGTTTGCATTGATATCGCCTCGGGCCTCACGTTCGTTCAATTTTCTGCGCTTGGCACCTTGTGGAACTAGGGTACTGAAGTCATGATTCTTCCTTTTGCCACTCGTCTTGGCTATTAGTCTCGACCGTGCCAGATTCCCGCCGTTTTCCGTATGCGCAGTTGGGACTTGGGGACCATGGAAGCTGTTGGAAGCTGGCATAGCCTCATGGAGGCTCTGAGTCTTATTGCTCATATCCTTTCGTGCCTTGTGCGTTGGAGGCTTTCGATATATATCAACGCCCTCCCGACAACACCGATGATTGCAAGGTTTCCCAGACTTGGTTTGCCCGCCGTTTCGACAGTGGTGATTGCACATCCACTTTCCATTATCCATCTTTCCTGGTTCAAGAACCTCTTCCATGTCGTCTTGAGACAGAACTTCATTAATGTCGGGGAATTCCTCCACTTCAAGGTCATCTAATGGTCCTGGATATTCTGACGAAGAATGTTGATTGTTACCGTCCCCATCATCCCCCAAGGGATCTGGGACCTCAAGCATGGCTTCGTCAGAAATGTCGCCGTAGTCTTCCTCTTCTTCGCGCACCTCTGCTCGAGAACTAACTTGGTCAGTCGCAGGGCGGCGGATATTGTCAAATGCCATAGCTGGTATGTTGGGCTCCAAGATCTTCGTGACCTGGGTCCCGACTACTTCTTCGCAGCTGAAATGGCAAAGAATGGTCTGATTTGGTGCTGTGAGTGCAACTGGGAACTTCAGAGCTAAACCAGGCGATTGAGTGATCCGCTTGATATTCCCACGCCAGAGATACGCGAGAACCCCATCGGAGGTCATAGCAATGAAAACCAGCGCTGGAATCTTCTGATTCCAACAAGGCACTTCCTTCGAATTACAATGACCCAAGTGAGCTCTGATTGTCACTGAAACAGCCTCTTCCGAGCCTGGGCTTGGTGCACGAGACTCAACAATATCGGTCTTCAATGTAAGTCGTGGGAAATTCTCTAGTGTTTTCAAGAGATCGCGGCCGAATGGCGGGTTTCTACTCGCAAGCCGCTCAATGTCAGCATCGCTCCTATCCGCAATGCTCAGCACGGTATGAACTCCGTGTCCAACCCATTTTCGGACACTAACTGGTCCGAAACCAGGTATCTGTGAAAGCTGTGCAGGCTTGTCTTCCCAGGCATTCGCAGCAACAGATCTGACAAGTTCCAGCGCAGTCTTAGTCCCTAGTCCGTCACTGTCACTGGCTTTGCAATCCGTCACGCAGCGCAGAAGTCGATTGAGACGTTCAAATACCACCTTCTTCTCTCGCAGCAAATCAGCACGAACGTAGTTTGCATCTTTATCGTTTGGTATCTCCACGCCTCCAATGAATACTTGAATTATCAGGAAGACTTTGTGCCAAGGAAGAGTTACCGTTTCTCGAATCGGGTGTAGAATCAGGGGCGACTTGTTAAGTTCTCGGAAAAGAGTGCGCTCTACTGGCTTGAACTTGATGTCCCTGAAGACGGGTGTCTGACAAATAGTCGTGAGCTGCAAAGCATTAGCCTCAACAAGTCCACGGGCATCCCACTGGAACTGACCATTTCTTGCACCCGCGCTGCGCGAGGAATCGAAAGCAACACCTTCATCGTCTCAAATGGCATCATGTATCTGGACATAGCTTGCCCATACTCAGTGCAGACAAACGGCGTTTGTTTGCTTACTAGCCCATGGTCTTGTAACAATCTGACATCTCGCTCACACCACTCCTTCATTCCTTCGTTCGCATCCATCGCGTTCCGAACATTGTCTAAATGATATAGTGCTGGAGACCTGCACACTCTGACACTGAGAAATGTGCCATTTATCCATCGCTTAGCCGTCTGCAGATCTTGGATTGATCCAAGACCAATCTCCGAATTGATGTGTTCTATCAAATTCAGATGCAGGGTGCTTTCGAGCACCTCTTCGCCGGAAATGAGTCGCTCATATCGTTTGACATTGCTGAGCCTCGTCATGATGATTGCTACAGCACTATTGTCAAACTGAGGGCGACCGGCCCGACCCAACATTTGCATGACTTCAAGGTCTGAATACTCTTGAGGGCCATTGTCAGAGTAGCCCCTTGTACCTTTCAGTACAACCGTATGACAAGGTAGATTGACGCCAACAGCCAAAGTCGTGGTACAACAAATGACATGAAGTTGTCCGTTGAGGTAGTTCGTCTCGATTGCGCTCCTATCTTGGACGTCGAGACCCGCGTGATGATAAGCCACACCGCAACCGATAATTTCGTGAAGGATCCGAGAGACAACGGGAATGCGACTTGTGGGCTGAGGCCAAGCTTTGTCATCTGCGCGACAGGTTGACCACCACTCTGCAAGGATGCGAGCAGTGCGCTCGCATGATTTCCTCGTAGGGCAGAACACTATGATTGGTTTTCTCTTGGAATGTTTCGATAACAACAAAGGAAGCTTCCCGTCTATCTGTTTGTCGAATATGAAATCATTTCCAGTGGCATCATATCCATACACGTATCTTTGCAGTTTAACCGGCCGTAACTCCTCTCCGAAAACTTCAAACCTGGCTGGTTCATGTTGGGTCGTGTGATTACGACCAAGCCATCGTGCAACATCGTCGATATTCGGAACCGTCGCACTCAGAGCAACGAATCGGATGTCTACTCCAATCGTCTTCATCCGAGACACAACAGCTTCCAGAGTTGCGCCGCGGGAGTCCTTCAGAATGTGAACCTCGTCAATGAGCACGAGCCGAACTAATTCCAGCAATCTGCGGTGATCTTTCCATTTTCTTGTGATAGAGTCCCATTTCTCAGGAGTCGTGACAATGATAGATGCACTCCCAACAAGGCGAGCTTCAGTCTGAGTAGTGTCGCCGGTGAGTTCTACGCATTTCATATTCATGTGACTGAACTTTTTCTCCCAATCTCTCGCCCGCTCTGAGCACAACGATTTCGTCGGAGCTTGGTAAACGATCTTGAATTCTCCACCTCCTTGGCCTGCCACAAGTTTGCAGATGGCCATCTCCAAGATTGCAGTCTTGCCAGACCCGGTAGGTGCAGAGATGACGATATTGTCATCGGTGTCGTATGCCAACGGGAAGCATTTAGATTGAACTGCATTGAACAGTTTGTAAGGGAAGATGGCACGAAACTTGTCAGGCAAAGCTTGGCGTGGGTCAACGAGGCGAGTATTGTTGATAATCGGAGGTAATTGAGGCGCATGATCCAGATCTAGATGGAAACTTTGGCCCCATTTAGGAACCGTTGAGGGCTTACTCCCGACTGCTAAGTGACCTGGCTTTGCTCTGACGCGTGACAGGGGGCTCGACTGGCCAGCAACTGGTGGCGAACTGGTGGTCGATGAAGAGTATATGGACGGTGTGGTCTTCGTAACTACTTACACCTTAGCTTGAAGTCATGCGGTATTAGTTCAAATTTCATACATGTATGCACGGAAGGTGTGAATAGCTTCATTCTAGAGCTCGGCTCTCTGACTCCGTCTCTACTACTGGATCTTGCTGCCGATTGCGTAGATGGTGTCAGACCTGGTGGTCCTCGCCAAGTATTCGTGCCATGGAGAGATGATGGTTGTTGAGTCTCTCTAGGGTCCTGACCATGTAGGAACGGCCTTTGGACTGACGAGGAACGGCTGGGATCGTGAGGTTCACGATGTTGATACTGATTCCCTTGGAATGGGGAGATGCGGTTTGGATCTCTAGACTCGAATGGCCTAAAGTGATGGCTTGCATCTCCAAGCACACGATTTGATCTGCTACTGCTGGTGGTTGACGGTAACGAAAGACGTTGGTTGTGATCACGTCCGCCAGAAAGGCTTTCGATACTAGGAGCCAGAAATGGTGACTCGGGCTGTCCAAGCAGCTGTCTGTCTACATGACAGATTGAAGAGAACAAATCAGTTTACACATCATCTCCGTCTCGGTGATGGACTGGAAATCAGAAGCCCTACCGAACTCATCCAGGTCCCCATAATCATCTGATCCAGTCGAATTTCCAAGCAAGGGGTTTGGAAAACCCCATTGGGCAGTACCGATAGCGTTGGTAGGAATCTGTGGCGGGTGGTATAGAGGGGCAGCGGAAAGCAGGTGATCATTGGCGTGATCAACTATACTTTGGATATATCTATCAGGGCTAGCCCTAGCTGAGAAGGGGCGAGGGAAATGATTACGATCCGATTCGGTGTCGCGGGACACAGGTGGCGAAGATGGCACAAATATATTGCCCGACATGGTGGAAAGATAGGTCAATATTCGACGTGCGTAGGACAGAAACACTGCGAACAAGGCTTATATGTTGCGACACATATCACAAGGAACTTCAGACACCAGATAAGATTCTGTCGCATCAGGACACTAACTGGACGCGGGAATAGGCGCAGAGAAATGCATGGCGACGACAACGGAAATGTGAAGTGGGTGAAGAGTTGAGTGGGACAATGCGAATGGTGGGGGCTAGGGCTCTGATACTAGAACAACCCTCGGGAAGAGTGGCAAGACGCAGTTGCCTTCTGTGCTGGTATTTCAAGTTTCGCCCTTCTCAAGGATGTCGCGGCGTCGATAGGGGCGTCCCTTCCTTGTGCTGATTTCTGTCCACTCGCAGACTCGATCGCCTGACTGTGTACCTGGACACACGTCATGGGCGAAACACATGGAAAGACCATTCGTGACTGACTTCATAGAGAACATCTAGAATCCCATGGTGCTGTTTCGTGCCTCGTGTACTTGTCAGAAGCTACCAGGACAGTCAAACTGGCATTTGTCTGTAGTGAATCATACCCGTATCCAGCTCAATCCACACTGCCTCTCTCTTCACCTTCGTGCCTAACCATGCTCTCCACTAGCCTTCCCATACTGACCACCATAACACCAGAAGGGTGCCCATGGAGAGACCGTAGCGCAGTTCAGCGCAGCTTTGCTTTCAACAGACCGATGTTCAGACTTCAACGCATCGCCTAGGGCTACCGAAGAATCCTGGAGCCTTTCTCTGCAATAGGGGAGGCAATAATAGTTCGGTCGACATCGGCTTCGAGTTTCCAGTTGACATCGACGTCGAAGGTAGGGGCATTATTCAAAATCGGCTGTTACGTCTCGCGTGGATTTGTTATTGTGTTCATTCCAAAGTACATGTAGGGAAGCACACGAGGTATCTAACGCTGTTGCCGTCGCCCAAGTAGTAGCTGACAGTATAAGCTCAGAGGTCAGGTTCGACGTATGTTCCTGCCTATAATTCTTTGTTGAAAATTCGTAGATTCTGGGGACTCTCGAGCATTTCGCCTTGTTGGTCACCTCTAAATGTCCGTGCCGTCTGCTGGTTCAACTGGTTGAACCCAAGTATCGACATGTGACTGTTGAACATCCACTTTGTGATGCATCTGTACTCCTGCCATTCGGCGTTCTTTGTCGGATACTGCATTCGATCAAGCTTTTCGTCATGTTGGTTACGCAAATTGTCAGTCTGTTGGTTCAACAGGCCGATTGTATCACCAACTTTCCTTTGTTGTCAGCCCTGACAATTATATTCATTGGCAATACCCGTTCTTCCCAGTATCCCGACTCTCATTCAGACCACTTCCGATTCTTATGCTACAACACCACTATCTGCACTTGCTATAGTACTCCAGAGTCGGTTGACAACCAGGACACACAACAGCAGCTCCTAAATTATTCGGCAGAAAAATGTCTGACGACTATTCCGCTGGCGACTATTCCGCTGGCAACTAGCCTGCTTATGACGATTCCGCTGCAGCTAGCAACTATTTTACCGACAACTACTCAGCTGGCGCTGGCAACTATTCCGGTGACAAATATCCAGCTGGTGTTAACAACTATCCCGTTGATAACTATCCCGCTAGCGCTGGCAGCTATTCAGCTGACACGTCCGCGCGGTACGGCGGTACGTACTTCAACCCAGCTCTCCCTCCTGTATATGGGGGTGCCGGGCAGGACGGAGGGGACAGACCTCCTCCAAGCGAGCCGGACCAGGGCAAGAAGGAACAGAAGGAACGCCGCAAATTAACAAATTGTAAACGATGCCCAGGCGGTTTGACTCGTAGCAAGCACGGCATATGCACAGCCTGCACCAGCAGAAATAATCCAAGTTATGTTCGAAAAAAATGCAAGACGTGCCCTACACAAACGAACCACAAAAGCGGTTTTTGTGCCACATGCAGAAGAGATTCTGCTAAGGGTCAGGGTGCTATGACAGTATGCCAGTTTTGCGGGAAGCGAACGTTTAACCCAAAAACCGGCAAGTGTCGCAGCTGTTCCAGACGAGGTGGTCAAGGAGGCACTTCATGATCATCTTCCGACGGCCAAGGCAAAGAAGGCTTCGAAGAATAAGCCAACGGCCTCACGAACAATACATCAGCACTGGGAAGGGAGCAAACATCGAGGCCGACACGCTTGTGCGTTTGAAGGAGCGATATCTATGAGCGCTCAAAGGTTAGGAGTAAAGTGTGATGGACATGACCAACGGATTATGAGCGCCTGGAGTGCTGGGGCTAGGGAAACATGGGGTCAGCTGCATAACATTGTCTTGGGTCGTTTCGTTTTGAAGATTTACTCTTGATGTTTCTTTGTCTCTCTTTCCTAATTCCGGCATTGGGCCTGGTTTACTGGTTTCTTTGTATATATTGTATTTTGGTCACTCGTTTTGAGAACTGTCTAGGTACATTTTACCTCAGTTTATGTGCCGTGATAGCGATCAGTCATCCTTTATATCCTTAATCGATTGCTTGTCGGCCAATCTTAACAGGAGATCATTCGTCTCTATCCTTGCCTCTACCTGAAGGATTCCGGACGTGATGGCGTAGCGGTGATGACGGTCTTGAAGTGGATAGACCTACAATCTGGGGATTCCCCATGGGATTTGGGACCTCCAGTCTGTCATTTGACCTAGGCGTGTTCATCGGATCGATAGTTGTCTTCTCAAAACTGACAATGCTGATCGGAGGTGGCCTTGCCCGCCGGTCCGGGCCTGTGTACAGAAACGTCGCAACGAGGACGAGCGTCGTACCAAGCAAAAACTATTATCCGTTAGCTAGTCCTAAACCCCACAAAATTGGAATTGTGAGCCTACCGTGAATGTAACCTTGCACTCGAAGAACCACACGCTGAACAAAAAGCTGATGACTATGCTGATACTAGTAGCGAAGTTCTTGGCAATGTTGTCGGCATAGTTGATGCACAGGGAAGCAAGCACACCACCGAAAGCCTGTAGGACGATCAAAACCCACACGACCCAATTGTAGCCGTCGAAAAACCCGTGCTTGGAGATTTCCGCGCCTTCATTGAACACCACGCCGATGAGAAACGCAGGGAACAGGGAATAGAAGGAGAGTTGGATATTCCGAATCCACAAAGAAGCCGATGAATCCGAGTGTTTGAGAATTTTCTCGAAGAAGACTCCGGTGAAACTCGACAGGGCTGCAACCACCAGCGCAGCGGAGAGGCCGATGGAATAGTTCATCACAGGCGCGCCGTGGACATCCTCCTCAATGCCTTCGTATGTGGCCGACCTTCTCGTCAAATGGTGAGCAACCTCTCCTACACTGCCCGCTAACTGGCCGAGTTCATGCATCGATCGGGGGAAATAATGATCGGTCATGTCGTGGATCATGAATGAACTGTCTCTAGAGTTTGAGTTTGATCCAGGAATCGAAACGATTGAAACACCCAGAGTCAGAATGACGATGGACAGCCATTTCTTAGGTGATAAGGATCGTCCTAACATCGTAACAGTGAAGACAGCGGTGGCAAGTATCTGTATAGCTCATTAGACATTGCTCATACGTCTAGTTTTCTCTCCCGCCAACTAGCGCTCACCTTTAATTGATATAGCACTTGGTAATGTATAGGATCCAAATTGCCGACTGCCACATATTGAAGAGTGTTCTGCAGGGTGTAGAGAGTGGCAGGTATCGCCAGCTTCCAGCCGTCTCCTAAGAACACAGCATTGTAGATCTGTTGAAATAACGTGGTCGCTGGTGTCGATGGAGCTAGGGTTCTCGAGACTTCGTAAATGGCAAAGGTCAAGGAAATGGCGAGTTTAATGAGTTCAGTCAAGAACACGGCGGTGGATGTGAAGTATCGATGGTCGCCGTTGGGGGCCATCATTCGGCTGTAATGCATGATCAAGATCAACGCGGAATTCTGGAAAGTCAACTGGAAGCCACGAATTGTCAGCGATTGTGGTTTCGATCATATCTCCCATTAAAACGGCAATTTTTCAACTGCGCAATACACGTACTGTAATTAGGGACACCTGCGACATTGGCATGCCTAACAGCCTCGGTCCGCGCATCGTGTGCGGCGGGCCCAGCCCGGTGTCGAGAAGTGCCATGTTGGACTAGATTGCAGCTGCAACCAATTCTTGGGTTTCAATCGGACCACTCTGTTGCGTGCTGTTCCTCCGCGACTTGTTCTGCCAGGCTGGACTATGCCAGCCTGCAGTCTTGCACCTCGTTTGCTGGTCTCTCCCGCTTGAAAGTCGCTGGAGCAGTAGCGTGTCGCATGGAGGGACAGGGCGGCGTGTGCAACGAGTGCAGTGTGTGCGGCGAGTGTGCAAATGTGCAAACGTGGTTGGGAGACGCAGTAGCGAGGACCTCGCCGAGATTTTAGGATAAATCGTGACGGTAGGGTTGAGTTATGTGACTGAGAGGGCGCGTTACGTCGCGACGTCGAACAAAGGATGCACCGAAATAGCTGCGCAATGCAATTCAAGGCACAGAATTGATCCCCAATGCGACCCTACGCGGCACCAGGATCATGGGCCGACGTCAGGTACAGCACAGCAAGCACAGCACATCCGACCCCTGCAGTGCAACCAAATCAGTTCTTTGTCACGCACAAGACTTCCATTCGGCGCAGAAAGTAGCTGTTGCAAGACGCCGCCTTCATTACCCAAGTTGCTTGCGGTCAGGTAGACGACAGCACTATTTGACTGTCAAGAAGGTTCAAACGGTCCGAGGGTTGGCGCCGCACCGACCCAAGTCAAGGAAAGGAACGGCAGAGAATTGGGACTGTTTCGCGACTTCCCGTCTGGAAAACGTCGAAATTCAACTTGAATTTACAGAGGTGTGGGGAGGGTTCGCATTCTCGGTAGTGATGATATCAATGGCTTAATCCTAGCTCCATTTTCATACGTAATGGCCAGCGACTATTTCCAACCTCCAGCCCCGAAACCAGGCTTCAGTTGAACCCTGCATCTTTCCTGGCAGATCCAGTCATTCACATAACGGCGCAACACCAAAAAGTACAGCGCAAACATGCACTGACGGATATTCAACGAAGTGACGCTGCATGAACAATGTCTCGTTAGAGCGTTTAGCATTCTCTTAACAATGATAACCAAGATCTTTCTTGAGATGAACTATACCAGTACAGTACCCCAAGGGATCTTCAGGGTACCTAGTAGGTACAGTCCAAAGACAGCCCGTGATCTCGTGCTGCGTCCAAATCTTTATCAGTTGTCGCACGCTTTTTACCCAACGGTTTTCAAACGTTTCACATTTCAGCACTGGCATGTGCCATGTGCCTGTGCCATGTGCTGTACTCATTTCTGTCCCATCTGATCGCTAGCCAAAAACCGATCACCGTCACACAGGCAAGTTCCAGTGGTGTGGTGGAACTCAGCTCAAGAATCTTGTATCAAGCTCTAGCGTGCATCACATCGAAGCCAGCCTCACAAACAAACCTATCAGACAAACGAGGGGATAGCCCATGACCTCGATCGCATGACTTATATACCAGTCCGGTTTTTTTCGGAGCAAGTCTTGCGGCTGCACAACACAATACCTGATAGCGCATCCTTGGGGTGGCATAGTGCGGGGTGAAGTCCTGCATTTCCCCAACTCCAACCCCTCCACTTCCCGCACATCATCCTTTTCCCTCCACGCATTTTGGAATGGCGCATCTCACGCGATGGCTTGCATGCATAAGACCTACATTCACATAGTCACATCGCGCCGGCATTGGAGGGATCGGCCAAGCATCGTCCTATATCTGACCTCATACTATTTGTGCCCAATGTGACATACAACTGAATGTACTCGCGAAGCGGCGGTGAGCATTGAAGGCGGAAGGAGGCCGTTGTCCATTAAATCGATATCGGCCGGATTAGTTGTATCGGGAAGCTTTGGATTTGCCCAATAATTCACAGCCATGTGTAAATATCTATAGGTAGCCAACAATGCAGTGCATTAAATACCTACAATTTCAACGTAGGTAGTGGCACTAGGAGGTACCTATGATTCACCTACAGCCGAAAACACCACAGTATTGGGGCGATGTGTTTCTTACTGCCTGGGTATGCTGGACCAACTACTCAGCATTCATATATTGTGGCTCGCATCGAATGAATACTTCCACCGAGTCACTCAATTGTTGCAATGCTCCAGGCAGAGTCTCATGCCCTCAATAGCGTATGTAGGTGAGGAGACACGTGTCAAACGTCTCATGGAAATGGATCTACTTGCCCACAGGTTTGAGACTAACAGAATTAAGGTAAACGGAGCACATATGAACCGGTCTCTATCCTGGACTCCATCCTCTCCAATGCGCTCCATCAATCATTACTAGAGTATGGAATCATAGTGTCGTCCATGCACCTCTGGAACACCGCTTTTAACCAACCCAATATGAATATGCATGTCCCGTCTCATGCCCCGAGTCCCGTATGATGTACAGTAGAACGAACAAAAGAAGAATGTCGACGAGTTGGGGTATCGCTGTAGGTGCGATATGTACCGAAAGGGCGTGTGAAGCGCCGGCAGATAGACCTGCGTTGTGGTCTCTCTATGGTAGAAAGTTCTGTGGTAAAATAGGAAAATCGTGATGTGAGTGTAGATATTAGGTCCGTCTCCCCGTCGATAGATGAGAGGTGCTCCCCGGAGAATAGAAAATGCTTTCGGCTGTCCATCCGGTTTTATCTAATCCTCATCTCCCCAATGTGGTGAAGGCGAGTTTACAAAGCCTACTGCACTTAGCCGCACCTGAGACCTCTTGCTCTTGATGTGCCCGGATTTGTGCTGTGGCGATTTGGAGCTGGTCGCACTGGATGGATGGAGGAAAATTTCTGATAAGGGCGAGGTATCTCTTTGTGGAGTACGGTTCTTTGGTACTGAAGGCAGCGGGCCCGACGGTGGTGGCATAGGTGGCCTCGCAGGCTGGGGGAAGGCATCAATATAGTCGTCGTCCAAATCATCTGCATCAATGTCTTCGTTGATATCGGATTCAAGTTCGACTTCAGGCACATCGTGCAGTCGATGTCTCTGCGTTGGTACGCTAAGGGGGCTTATGGGAACGCTCTCTCTCGTACGCGGGTTGCTGTACCTCCTGCTCTGTCTCGGTGAAGGTTTTTTTTCAACGCTGCTCTCACCACTTCCGCGTCGAGCTTGCATACGACTTGTACGTCGCTCGTTGACCACAAGGTCCTGACCATCGCTATCGTCCATGTAATCGCTAAGTGGACCTGTCTCTGGTATTTTGGATGTGACGACAGCCTCAAGGGGATGCTGTAGGTAAAGCAGAACACGCTCGTGACGAGGTTCAGTCGTGGGATGCGTGGGATTAGTCACCTCAGACGACTTGCTCAACCTTGTTCCGTTCCGATTTGCTGATGACGTCTTGTCTGTAGCTTCTACCCAGTTGTTGTGAGACTTATCTAAATCCTTACTTTGCCGAAGATTTCCATGAGATCCACCGATGAAGAGCGAAGATGCTCTCTTGGGCCAAGTTTTTGTTTGCGACGCTGAATGCTGGGCTGACCCTTTGGGCTTGGCGGATGATTCTTTGCTGCCGGTCCCATGGATAGACCGGCCCTCTCCGTCTTCCTTCGCGCCTGAAATAGCATTTTCATGCATCTTAGCTCTTTTCTTTCGCAAGGCTGCTAGCAGCATCTCTTCTTGCTTTGTCACAGCCATCAACCGCGCATTGTTGGTTTCTGCATTCTCAGCTACGGCTGCATCTCGTTGAAGCGACTCCCGGGATTTCACATAAAACTCTACACTGTTGGGCGAGAGCGGAGGCGTGGGTTGATTTGATGCGTGTGACATGTTTGATATGCGGCTTCGACTGCTACTCTGGCGTGAAACATTTCGCACTGCCTTAGAATTCTCGATGCCATCGGGCATTGAAACCCCCGAAGCAGCCTCAGCGGTCGAAGCCAGTCGTCCAAAAGAGATGGCTCTCGCTTCTTGAACACAAAATTCTGGTTGGCGTGTAGACCCTAGTGTGTCGAGTGTCTCTGTCGATCTCGCCGACAATCTCGAATCCGAAGCCGATGCGGACATGAACAGATTAGGTGTTAGCGTGCTCATCGAAGAGGTACTAGAATGCAGGGTATTATTGGATCGAGAATGTGTAATGAGCGACTTGGATGCCAGAGTAGACTCGAATTGCTCGTTGAGCTGATCTAGCGACGGTACGAATTTTTTGTTGCCATTGATTGGTTGGAGTTGATTCGCATTTGATTGCCCCGTCGATTCTAAATGGTCTGTTGTTGCATTGTGCATAGCGCTGTCTGGGCGATGCAGAGGTGGTACCGGAAACGATTCAATAGCCTCATCATCTGAAGAATCAGAGAGCGAAAGAACACTGTTTTGCAAGCGATCATGATCCAATGTGCTTCTAGTTGATGGAGACGCTTTTGACGTGCGAGTGTGGCGACTTGAGATACTGCCGGCATAATCGTGTCGGCTAGCTGAAAGCGACGTCTGATTCTCTGCAATGGAAGCACTCATTCTGCTGTCATGAGAATCATTGCGAGAGTGCTTCCCTGCGACTTCATACCCGCGGCCGGATGGCGCGGGGAAGGGTGTTACAAGGCCGTACATGATGGCATTCGAAGGCTCTTGGTCGCGCAAGCCAGGCTCTACGTTGTTTGGCCGCGCAGCATTAGGCAATTCTTCCACATCGCTATCGCCGTCGTCCTCATTCTCAGAGCCCTGTTCGTCTCGGAAAGCGGTCTGCTCATAATGATTGTACAGCTGATGCAGCTCAGAGGTATTAGAAAGACCTCTTGACCGAGACGACGCTGGTGCTGAAGGTTGACTTTCGTTGGCTACCAGATGCTTCATAAGCTTATGTGGAGTTCTTCTGGAATCGTCGGTGGGGGATGAAAGCATGGCGGGCGAAACTGCCGACATAAAAGACGGTGATCTGTTCACATAGCTATTACCTTGTATTGGTTCCCCGTGAACCACACCTTGGTTTCGCTTTTCGCGGGACTTTGGTCGCAGGCGCGAGAAATCAAGCTTTACAGGTTTGCCTTTCTTTTTTTGCTGAGGGCCGGCCAAAGTGCCATCAATATCAAGAATCATATTGATCTTTGGAGGAATCCCCTTCGCCATGGCCGAGCTCGAGGTCTGTTGCGATATATAGAGGGGCATCTTCGTGGAATCGTAATGTCTTTCTGAATCGATGGTCGACGTAGAATTCCGCCTACGGCTGGCAGAGATATCTGTTGATCCACCACCAACAGTGCGCGATGATCGTTTTGTCTTCAGTCCTTTCCGCTGAGGCTCATGAGCACTGCGCAGTTGTCGGGGTATGATGGCAGATTCTTGCTCCCAGTGCGTCTGACCGAAGCTTGTCGTACCTGATCCATTGCCGTCTGCCCTGTCGAATCCGGTATCATTCGTTATCTGACTAGCACTGCTCTCGGAGACGGATATGCTGATACCGCCATTTGAGCTTGTCTCCCAAACTCGGCCTGGTTCCACTCCCCGCCTTGATCCGGTGTTTATTCCGTCTGCGCCCAGTACTTTTTGCGCCTTCGATAGGGGACTCGACGGTGGTTTAATCTTTTCTCCATCTTTCTTCTTACTCGGCCAGCCCGGTACAGGAAACGTGAATTTCGATTTCGTTTTGCCAGCCATTTCCCACGTGTTTTTCTATCATCAGCCGACGACCCTCGTGCGGCAGATCTTATACAGGTATTGTGCCCCAAATGTTTCCGCGTCACAATTCGGTGCGAGACGTCAGTCCAGGAGCTCGAGACTTGAAGATCGGGGGGAATCGGCTGAGTTCCGTGGTCGACAACGTCAAAAATATTTATTAGTGACCTCCGACGTGCCGCCAATCCTAAGAACGGAACCGAGTAACAGCCACAGGAAAGGCGCAGCGAGGTTGAGAGAGTGATGATTGGATGTCGGGGATCGATCTTCTGGGCATCTCAGGAAAGGTTACTCAGTCGGCGCCGTTAAACCTTCAATTCGTCTCGGACATGGTCAGTGAGAAGTGGCGTTGGCTCGGGATTGTGTTGGCACGACCGTCCCCTCCTCCAAAAACGTTGATTCTGTCGGTCTTTTGCAACCCACAGCACCGTGGGCAGAGGGTAAACGGTCCCGTGCTCACACATATATGAGCCCCCATATATAAGCTGAATTTCATGTATCGATTGTATTTTCCGAAGGATCCACACTCTGAAGTTAGGGGTTCCGAGATTGTCGCTTGCCTGACTCGCTTGACCTGAGAGACACGGCCCCCAAACACATCTGTCGATGAAACGGGATCTGAGATGAACTGGTGGAATCGCGAGCGCAATATTTACATAGTTAGTCAGAGTAAGGAATGAAAAGAGAAAAACAGTCTCCTTTGCAAAGCAGCAGCTAAGAACGATGATCACGAGCTGGGGGAGTAGGGATCTGCCGCAATACATATGAAAAACTGGGTATGCAATCCGCACCATGCGTGCAGATGAGGAGGGATCCGCTGGATAGTGCATGTACAGCAGGTATGACTACAGTTCATTTCAAGGTGAAGGCACCTACAGATTACACACTGTCTATGCCACTTTCGGTGCGCGATCACGACCCGAGCACGGCCAAGGTGAACATTCTGCGTGTTCTTCGCGTTATCCGATCCTGCCGGTGTGCCAAGGAGAGATTATTAAAATATATCGCTAGTCCAAGCGTGCCTTGGTGCCAAAAAGCTACGTCGCCGCTAACAGACCGCTTTGGTGTAGCATGAGTCCTGGGAACGTCGTGAATGGCACAGCAGACTCCCGGTGAGTCTCGCCGTCCAGGAACTGACCTTCGTTGGCATTGATGGAGGAGGGATGGTCCATGGAAACTGGGGGCAAGGGGTATCTCGCGATGGGATTTTGCCCATGACCGTTCCCCAAACAGCACATCCCTGCTGCTGCATCCAGAGCCTTGCAACCCAGGGATCGTCGCTTTCGACGGGTGCAACAACAAATCAGAGCGTTTTGAAAGAGGCTCAGTGCCTTAGTGTACACGTTCGCAATTAAACCCAAACTCGGTACTAGACGTCTCCAATTGTATTTGATCGAATGCGCGAACCTTCGTGCGATAAAGTTTAGAGTTCCTTGTGGCATTGTCAACGGTAGGGACCCAGCCGTTTGTTTGTGGTACTGATGTCTTGCATGACAGGCGAGCAGGGTGGTAATCACTGGAAATTGCGTCAAACTGGTCATTTTCCTATTGCACAGATACCAAGGGAGATATGTCCGAAGCTTTAGTCTTCAACCGTGGCTCAGGCCGCCTTCTCACCGTTAGAATACCACCCAAGCAATTGGGTCCGTCCGTCCGCCCAAAGATAACATATGTCCCGGAGCAAATCTGCTGAGAGTCAGCAGGTCACGGAGAAGTCGACATGTTTGACGATCTTTCAGCGTCTATCATTTATACAAGACGAGTGTGTCATTTCATGCAGTTTCAATCAACTCCATACATTACACGAGCGCAACCGGTAACAGGGGCAGCTATTGAAACGAGATCTCCCAAGCTGAGTTGCATAGGATCTCAAATACTACTGTAGCCATTACTGCGATGGTCGCAAATGAGCAAATACTGGGAGCCGACATGACAGGAGCGATGCATGCTGCTCGCTAGAGATGCAAAATGCACCTCGGAACCAGCAATTATGGCGGTGGTGACGTGCATCAGGTATATCAAGCCTCGATGTAACACACCGTTTGCCTAGATGAAATTGCTTGCCTGCCGACATCGTGCTGTGCGACACGATGTAATCTCCAATGCTCGCTGCCGACAGCAAACGGAATGGAAATGAATCTCGGTCTGCCTCAAAATATCCGAATTTTCATCAGTACCACAGATACTTGATAGTATGTAAACGCAGTCGAAATGATCACCCTCAAAATGTTATATGGCCTGATAAATGCGAGAATAGTCTCACTCAGCGACGCGGCTGTCCACGTCGATGCTAATGAGCTTATCAGGGAATAGCTTTGAGTATATATATACACATATCCTGAAGGAAGCTCTTGGACCCGAATCATGCGAGATAGTACTGTCACAGTTCGCATTATATGCCGGTCACCACAGTTCAAGGTCGCGACAAACCCTGTATCAGAGATATTTGGGATCTGGAAACTCACCTGGTTTGGTGTCATGAGCCCAACCAAATGGAGACTTGAACCAATATCCAATCTCCACATCAGCCTCGAGATTCGGATGAAAGGGCATTTGTTCAATTTCACCAAAATAACTTAGTGCCATCCGCTACCTACTTTTCCGTTGCATACCTGATGTTCCCTGATTGTTGTCGTATCGGAGTGGGCAACAAGACCATTTTCATTCTGACTGCCTAAGTACAATATCTACGGGAAGTCCCAAAATTAGAATTAGATTCCATCGCCAAATCTACAAGTTCAACCCCTGTTAGTCAGAGCATGTCAGTACTCATTCAGAACGACAATACCAGCGCGGTGGTGATAAGCCTGCAAGTATAATGCCTGTAGTATTATGTCGACCCAAGTCTTCATCAACCTCACTCACCTCCCGTGATCTTGGAGGATTCTGATCCCAGCTAGTTTGCCGCGCCAGCCGTAGCAAGGGTGCTATCAATAGAGGATTTACGACCGCCACACTCGATGACGAGAATTCAATACAATAGTAGTGATGAGCAGCCTACTGCTCATGCAGCCGTAGCGCAGAAAGAAATATCAGTACAAGACGTTGAAAGTAGGCGGTCGCTGTCATTGATGTAAGAGCTAGTGGGTATAATGGTCAGAAAATCGGGCAGCTCAACGCAATTTAAAGGCTTTCTTCTCGGGCTAGCAAAAATCATCCAAAGAGTACCGAGCTGGCATTCCGTCCTGGGACCTGGACTAGGCGGCGGATAGACACCCAATTATGCATAATACCTACCGTATGCACGCACAGACTCTGGGCTTGAACATCATTGAATCATTTGCACGGACTGCCGTTAAGTGACGTAGCTCCTAGCGTGAGTTCGGATCTTCGACGAGGATGGCTTTAGGAGTATAATTTTCAGCTGGGAGGATTTTAGTTAGCTATCTCGGACGGTTTGATCAAAGTCTATAACCAAGTCCTTCATTCGATTGTTGTTGGTAGTGTATCACTGTCATGTCATGAACTATAGTCGATTTTTAATAAGATATTGTGGCGTCGCAACAATTACTTAGTCTGACTAGCTCGCGAACCGTCGGTTGTCATGCCGCTTCGTGGGCAATAGTCTTCAAAGCTAGGTAGACACGGGTATGACTCGCAGACATCGCAATTTCGACATACAGGCGAGGCAGGCAACATTCGCATAGACCCACCGATATTATATAGCCGTTCTCAAAGCACAATAACAGCAACTCTACAGCAAGGCAAGTTTACTCGGTTTGGATCAAATTGAGTCCTAATACAACAGCCAAGTTCTATTTGGTAAATATTGCTTTCTATCTCAGGCAGGGGGGAGAAAGGATGCAAACAAGGCACCTTGGATGCTTGCGTACATTACCATGAATGTGACAACACCTTGCGTAAACTTCACAGAGTCCTTTCGAGTAATCAAATCTGCAAGCCACCAATGCATTATAGGATACGCAGACGACAGTCTCGTAATGATTTGAATGTGATAGTTCGTGATTGCCAGAGTGGTGAGAACAATCTGGATCGCTGCCATGGAGCGGACCAGGACAACCTGGTTCGGCGCTCCCGATAGTCTTTTCATCGGGTTTCCCAACTGCCTTGGTTGGGATATGAAGTCGAGCCCGGAGATAGCCATGAGATATAGGACAGGGCCAGCGAGCAGAAACAAGGGTAAGTTCGGGAGAGTCCAATACCGTAAGAAGCCAACATTCCTAGACCCCATGTCAGAAAGCGCAATGAGCAAAAGGAGAATAAACTAACCAATAATGCTGCTGAACGAAAGTATAGATGCTGGGAAGTCTCTTTGTACACCATGGTCTCAACTCAGAGCCCTGAGAGCCGTTACAATACGTCTGGTAAGCAATGAACTGCGGCACAGCAAATCCAACGGCAAGAGCAGACCCGCCAATAACCAGAGCAAGTCGTCTCCGAATGCTTCTGGCAGTAATAGGGGACATCATTTCACGGCAGAGCTCGACAGCGAAGGGCAATCCGCTAAGGAGCCCATTGCTGCGGAAGTTGACTGCGATAGCAAACCACAAGCCCGCCGCTACCAAGCTGATGTCATGAGCAAGAGTCGGCTTGGTGCTCAGCACAGCCTTGGCGAAAACCAGATTCCCTAGGAATGTGAACAGAGCAAAGGGACTCTCTGAATATGGCGCAGACAGAAAAAGACCTGCGGGCGATAGTATATGGAGCGCAGCTGCGATGAACGACACCTGTTTGTTACCCCACATGACCTGACCGAGCGTGTAAAGGACTAGGGCCGAGAGCAGATGCGATGCATTGGCTACGAATATTCCAACGAGAGGCTCAAGCGAGTCTTGATTACTGACACCTAACCAGGTAAAGGCTGTACGCATGGGTTAATGCTAGACGAATTGAGTGGTGCTTTGTAAAGGACGTACCTTTGGCAACGGAAGCAACGAGGACTGGCAGCCCGCGAGCAAAGGCCCATTCCTGTTCGTATGCGTAGCCGCGACGGGAGGATTGAATGAAATATATGGCATCCCATCTCGTCAATTTAGAGGCAAGGTCTAGAAATGGCTCGGATGAGGTGCTTCGTTCTGGCGAGAGCAGAGTGCTAGAGGTATCATATGCTGGCCCAACTCCACTGCCTAGCACAATCGCGAGAAGGAATATTTTCCACAGGCAGAATACGGAGATCAACGAGCGTATCGGTTTGTCATAGTACGTGGTTGGGGACATCGTAAGGGACAGGCCCGAAGGCTCTCACATCAAACGATATGGGGGAGGACAAAGGTGTTGAAGGTGTTTACCTTTGGGGAGGTGCATTGATCCTGAGTTTCCGGGTGAGTTATTCGCAGTTAATTGCCCGAACGTGGACCCGTGTCCAGTACTATTACAGGGCTTGTAAAACCCCGGGCGGTGGCTGTGGCGGCCGAGTCCACTGAAACCCTCCACGGGCGCTCTAGCTCAGGCCAGAATCAACAAACTTGAACACACGAAACTTCCAGGTTGGTCCAACGCAACACTGAATTGTTTCAAGGCAGTGTTTTGGCGACACAGCATAGGCTTCGCAGAGCTGCAAAATGTGGACTTACCCATTCTCTCAACTGCTTTTGCCGATGTTACAATTTATGAACTCATTCCCAACACATACACGCATCAGCCAGTTGTGTGTCTTCATAAGGTAGATTAACCGAAACCCCCTATGTTATATGTGTGAGGTAGACACATCATGACAAGAAGTGTTTGATATTGACGAAATTGTGAATGAAGACTGGACACACGACGAGCCCTGCCGAGATATGGATGTACGCTAAAGACTGTGTGAGCAAAGAAGACAAAGACAAGCTGCTTCTTAGATGAGGTACATCTAGGGAGCGATAATTACCATTGTCCGCAAGCAGCATATTGAGAACAGAGTCCACAATCCTATAGCTGCACTTAATGCTGATACCATGGAGTTCTTTCATATTCCTCGAATAATTTACCGCCTATGTCCGTGATAAAACACTACTGCTCTGAGATAATGGCCTCGAAATGAAAACCAAAGCCTTCCACGACAACGAAACGATCCTCCGACTAGCCAGAACTCGGCACATCCTCGCAGCCCGGACAAAACAGTCACAAAGAGATGACCTGTTGCGAATAAAAATAGAGATCGACGCAATCATCCGGGAGATCAAACTCAGAGGGCTACTCAATAACCCGAACATCAAGTCTCATGCACGGTCAATCAACTCAGCGCTCTCGCGGGCGAGAACAGTAACAAACGAAGCGCTAAATCGCGTCTTGAACGCTGTCTCGGAGGAACCGCTCCCAGACGACGAAGTGTTTATCGCCAAGGCGAATGATCTAGTGTCTATCTTCCGAGGACATTGTCTCAGGCTGCGAAATGGAACGAACGTGGAATCGGAGTGTAGATCATTCAAATGGTACTTAAGTCAATTCCCGCATATGAATGAAATTCCACCGGCGCCAGGACCATCGATTCTTTGGAAATGTGTTACCGGCCTCCTGCCTACTAAGTGGACTTTTGGCCGGTCCGAACATTCACTCATGGGTGTGGAATATGAGTTCTTGGTTCAGATGTTAGTCAGATCTGGCATCTTATTCCTCATTGGCCTGGTGTCGTTGAGTCTTTGGTATTCATGGAACTCCATACTCGAGTTCACGTGGCGCTTGGCAATGTCCCTTTTGTACGTTGCTGGTAGCTCGTCATATTACGTGGTACGGTTATTGGTATACGTGATTGGATCACTGGTAAGTGTTTCGTTTCTATGGTTTTTAACCTTTACGCAAGGACAGTTGCTGACCTAGAGGCGATTAGTCCTTCATGCAGCTGTCGAAACCACTTCGTTTATTCCTGGTCTGTCTAGGCTTTTGGTATTGGCTTAGATGGTGAGGACACTACTTATAACGGATTTTACGAATTCTTGAACAAAGGTTATGGAGCATATTGGGAAAGAAATATGAGAAAAGGGGAGATCCCGGTACCAAAAAAGGAAAAAAAAGAAAGGTTTTTTGTAGTCACCGCCAGGACTTGAACCTGGTACTCCTCGGAAGTTGGGAGGTCAAAGCCAAGTAAACTTGGTCTTCAGTTACCCATCAGCCAAGACGCCTTACAGCACAGGCACCGGTGTTAGAAGGCTGGCGCATTATTGGGACATATCAATAAGCCTGATTGCCAGCGAAGAGAGGAGGGTGGGTGACGAATTGCCGTGGCACCTACAGCAACGGGGCACCATCTTCTCTTGAAAGCCAATAGAGACCTGCTCTGTTACTTTCCAAGTCGCTTTTTCTCTCATAGACATGATGAGCATCTACGAAGAATTGTAAATGATGATCTCAAGCACATCATCTTCGTTGCAACAGCACTACATGCATCATGAGATATTCCAGGACTACTCATCCCGTCAGCGAGTATCCCACATCACCGCTCTCCCGTCCAAGTTTGACCAGCCTCTGCCGCATACCCTCAGCACGCTGCCTTACATTCCCACCCTCTTTATCCAGGGCACTGAAATCGCACTGATCAACCCAACTACCAATACCATGCTGCAAAACATTCCGAGCGCGAAACCGACCACCACCTTCATGCCCAACAGACCCGTGGAGACTCATCCGTTCCTTCGTCGAGTCGTAGACCCCGCGGTGTAGGATATTATTGTCATAGAATGCGACATCGCCAGGCTCAAGATGAACAATAAGTTGATTCGGCATATTCGGCTCGTGGACCGGCGCATTCCGCTCCTCGTCTGTTCGCGCCCTTTTATGCGACCCGGGCACAACGATGAGCGACTCGTCCTCGAAGAGCGCGAGGTTCCATTGCGTGTTCCAGTACCGCTTGCCCTTGCCTTTGAGTTCCGAGATACCCAGCTTTTCCTCCTCTTCGGCGGCGGAAGCGGTTCGAGGAATGTCATCACGATGCCACTCGAGTTCAAAATCTGATTCCGGGCGGACTAGCATATTGTATAGCTCGAGGACTAGATCGTCGTCGCTGACGCCGTCTTCGCCCTCGTACGTCAACAGTTCCTTGGCGACGCCTAAGACTTTGTCGTTGAAGTATGAAGCTGCGAAAATGTTTGCATCTTCGCCGAGTGCCGGGTTGAGCAAACCCTTCGGAGTCAGTCAGTACTATTCTAACAGACTTCATGAACCAATACGAAGTCATTGACTGTCTCGCCAACTCTCAAGTCATGCCAGAAAGGGGAAAGGTGATCGCATGCTTACCTGAACGCCCCAAATACCCTCTACCGGAGGTTGTCCAGGAGCTGGTTTTGCCCACTATGCTCGAAGTCAGTTGCCCCGTCTTTCCTCGCCAAGGCACGTCACATGCTCAACAATACTCGTCTCCTTAATGCATATACAGCGGTGATTCGGAACACAACCAGAGCACAAGAATAGTCGAGAAACTCACCGGTGGAAACTGCTTTCCGACTGTTCTAACATCTGGCCAATTTCCGGCGCGCGCACGGCTAGTCGTACGGGCTGCGGCGGCGCGGAGCCTCTCTAGTTCATCTGAGCTAAGAAGCTGGCGTATGACTACGAAGCCGTCCTTCGAGAGGGAGTCGCGAAGTGTGGAGGACGGCATGGTTGGACTCTTCTGTTATAGTGAGGCGTCTCAAACTCGGCCGATGGTGGTTTTTGCGTCAGTGATAGCAAAGATTATTTGACTTTCACGAATTTTGAATGAAATATTTATGTCACGACGTATTATAAGAGGTTGGTCAATGAATTTGGGACTTCGCATTCTGGCGTGGCGAGAAGCGTGATGTACAGAACCCCGCAATACTGGAACCTTTCACCTCCAACATTAGGTGGTGTATGTTTCCGAAGGACTTATCTTCATGACTGCCCAATCCGACAATTTCAAATAAGGACATCGGGCCTTTACTGCAGATGTCTGTAATATCGCGCGTAACTCTGTCTTTTCTGCAGATTTATTACGTATTCATTAGCTGTCTGGGAAGGCCGTTCCACGTGCATACAACACGTCGCTCTGGCTGTCATCTGCAAAGAGACAGCTGCGACAACGTTGGGAACAGGACGACACTAGAGCATGCACGCGTACATTTGACGTGCGTGGGGCCGCTCCTTGTGGATAGTCGATGCTACGTTGCCTCATGTATGCAGAATCACATTCCTCCCCTGCCTACTTCGATCCTTTCTATTCGGCATTGAGCACCCGAGGAATTCACCATAGTTGACTGCACGCAATCTCAAGTATATGTCAAACAGTACCATGCAGATGATGATTTGGGCGTCCATTTGGATAACACTGATCTATTTGGTATCATCTGAGCGAATATGTACTCAAGTAAAGGAAATAGGTAATAATAGTATGTACATTGAATGCATACGAGAGCACTTCTCTGGATCCTCCCCTTCCTCACACCGATCTCTAGATTCTTAAAAGAATGATGTTAGATGCGAACACATTCTCATTGTCGGAGGCCAAGGCAATATCCTCGCCATCAACATTGACCATGGCAGTTGAGCCGATCGTGTTGAGGGAGAAGATGTTGATGTTGCTCGAGTTTTCGATGTTAACCATACGGGCCTGGCAGTTGTTGCCACCGGCGAAGGTCGGGCAAGCTGATGTATTTGTTAGCTACTTGATAAATGGTATGAGAATAAGGGTAATTAACTTACTCGTGCTGTCATAGTTGTTGAAGAACGAGTAGTGGCCAGCGCCGTAGATGAAGAAGTCGGTCGAGTCAACAATTCGAAGTCCCCAAGACTCGGCACAGTTACCCTCAACACCACTGCACGTTGTCGCGAAGTCAGGGTCGTTGAGAGAGGCCACCACGGAGAATGGTGTGGGGGACAGAGGCGATGGTTGGTAGTAAGGAGTCTCGGACTGAAACATGCTGGCGAAGATGTTCTTGGTGTTGGCGAACTGGTAGTTGTACAGTTCGTTGTGCTCAGCAGCGGTTCCGTACATCCAGAAGGTACCCACGGTAGACTCAATGTAAACACCGCGTCCAGAGAAGATGGTGACTTGGGTGTTGGTCGAATCCTCGATGTCGTGGTCGGCAACCCAGAACCAGGTGTTCTCCATGTAGAGATTGCCAGATTTCTCAGTAGCGTGGAATAACATGAATGCACCAATGCATGCGTCATTGACTGCAGCGTTGCCAGGGGCAGTTGGGCATTGTGCAACTTGTAAGTTAGAGCCTGTGTGGCCACCAACGCGAGAATGAACATCCCACAGACCGCTGGGAGTTCCAGAACTGGCGAGGTTCCACTCGATCAAGGTAACACCGGGGGCCGCACCCTGAACACCGACAACGAAGTCGACGAGCTGGACGGTACCGACATCTCCTGAAGCAGCGCCAACCTGGAGCAGCGGCTTAGGGGCACTCATGTCGCTGAAAGTAGCACCGGAGGCTAGGAGCATGGGGAAGCCTTCACCCATGATTTTGGCACCGTCGGGGATGGAGAGGGTGTTGGTGATGATATAGACACCATAGTCAATGAAAAGAAGCTTCCCGCCTGATGCAGCTGTGTTGATGGCATCTTGGAGAGCCGCGGTCTGCCACAGGTTAGCACAATAGTGTTAGTTTTGAAACGAAGCTCAGCTTACATCATCAGTGGTTGCATCACCCTTTGCGCCAGATGCGCGCGCGCTGACAATGTCGGATGCAGCCAAGCCTTCGAACTGGGGTTTTGAGATTGCGAGGTATTTGCCGTCATCGCCTGTTAGAGCAGCTGGGCGGGTGTTTGCATCGAAAGTGCCATCGAGCGCGCTAGCTGTGGGGGTATACTGGTTTCCTTGGCCCCAAGCAGCGATAGTAGATGATCCGCCCGCGAGGAGAGTACCGTCGGCGCCTTGAACAGCGGCGTCGCTGACACCATCCAGAACAACGTTCTCGAGGATAAGACTGCCGGCCGTGGCAGGCAAGCTATCGGCAGTATAAATAGTCTTGATACCGACGGGGGTGTTCGAGATCGTGCTGTCGATGACAGTGACGGAGCCAGTCTGGATGGAACTGCTGTTTCCGGCAGTCATATCAATACCAACGCCGCAGTTGTTGATGGTCAGGCCAGCGTAGGTCCAGCCCCAATCCCAGAGAGTAATAATGGCAGTCTGAGCATTGTTAAAAGTGATGTTGCGCATGGTGTACTGCTGGTTGCCAAGAGCAGCGCCAGTGGCACCACCATTGAAGACCAGGTTGCTCATGAAGCCACCAGAGCCGGACTCGGTAAACAGACCAACGTGGACGGTGCTAGCGTCAGTCGGCATGTTGAACACGATGTTGTTGAGCGAGGTCGCCTGCGATACAGGCCAATGTATACCTGTGAAAGCGGTGGCGGGAGCGACGGCAGTACTATCAATGACGAAGTTCCTCATCGACATGAAGAAAACATTAACGGAGACCCAGTTCAAAACATCGGTGTAATAGTGGTTGGCGTCGACGACGCCGAAGCCAGCGAAGTTCGCGCTGGCCTTCAATGTTGGAACGTTGGTCGGGTCGCCAATGAAGTGTGTGAAATAAGGGGGAATGAGAGAGCCGGAGAGAAGGTAAGTTCCCGCAGGGAAGTAGACGACGGCCGGCGTTGTAGTGGTGGAGGCCTAGTGTTCCTGTTCAGCTTTTGCTTGCTTTGGCTCGATGGGCTTGACTTACACAGCCTTGAAGACAGCGGTTGTCACCGGCGTCCAGCGCGGCTTGAATAGCAGCAGTATCATCAGTGGTTCCGTCACCTACGGCACCGAAGTCCTTCACATTGCGAAAGACCGCGTATCCATCACCCGCAAAGGGCGCAACGCCCTGGTGTGTAACATCTTCGAGCCAGTAGGCGTTGATGCCGACGGCGAGGGTGGCGACAGCCGAAAGGAATGACGAGAAACGCATGTTGATTCTGAAGCTCAAAGACGGCACTGCTGACTGGCTTGGGAATGAAAGGAAAGGAATGAAGTCCCGTAGCCTGGGGGTGTGGTTGTTAAATACAGAAATACCAATATTGACTCTCGTAAGCTGGGGGTGAAGCTGTTATATACAGAATGCCACCATGGTTCGTCCCGAGAACAAGGCAAGGACGTAAGGCTCCGCCATTGTGACTATCATCTGAATAGGTAGTTCAATACGTCGCTCGGCCTAAAGCACGGCTCTTAGTCGTGTGTGCAGGCATAGGCGCGCGCCCAAAGCCAACTGATCTATGTCGATCCGAGACCTTAGCTCTCGCCTCTCGGTCATTCTCCCTGCGCCAATGGAGCACCCCGGGAGGATGACTGACTACTCCGTACATGCCATCCCATTCCCGACTCCACGGCAAACAGCAGATTGTAACATTGGCTGTTATTCGAAAGAGTGGAAAGTAAATCCATTGTGCTGATACATCCTGCTGCTGGGGAGTCCCTGGCGAATCAAGCTTGAGCAAAGGTCAATGGCTCAAGCGGCATTGAATGGTAGTATCTCGGTAGCCACGCAATGCAAAATGTTGGCCGGCATGCGATTACACGGCGTGACTTTTCGGGACCTGAAACTGACAAGAGCATGGGGCCGAAGCGGGTGCGTGGCCATTGGAATTTGGAGGCTCCATTGCAACTCCCGGTGCTTAGTATGGCGTCAAATGGGATCTAGGGATGCCAAGGCTAGCGACCTAGGTGATACCGACCGGGGGTCATCTGGACGAGAAGGAAGACTCCTGCTGAAAATGGCATCGTCCTGTCAGGTACCGTGGTCAAATGGGGGCGATCCCCTCGGAGAGATTGGCTAGGGGTTATCATCTTCCATTTTTGAACACCTGACCGAGACCTGATGCAACAACATGGACAACAAAGAACTTGAGAGGCCCTCACAAGCCTTGCGACAAGTGGCGACTATCATGTCCACGCACGCAACGCATGCGCACATGAATGCAGGTTTCTGTAACTTCAGTATTACGTGTAAGCTTATCCAATACACCTTGGTAGTATGCATTCGATATATGAGCAAGACATGGCGAGAGCTCGTCTCTCACGTGTCTTGGCATGGTAGAGGGACGTAATGAGTGAACTGACGATAGCTCGCTCCGGCCAAATCGACACTAGATGAGGCATCGATTGGCATTGGAGTAATGGACGTATTCAACGTCACATTCCCCATGGTGTCCTCGCCCCCATCCTGCTCGCCATCTCGCCAACACTAATCCATATCGTTCCATCTGTTAGCATTGCTCGCCTCTTAGGGCCCGAGGCCCAAGAATGCGCTAAGATCGACGTGTGCCTGACGGTCATTGCTAATTGTAGCCAGAACTTGGGCATAACCATAATAAAAATACCGAAGCGGCATGCAGGGGACGGTCCG
Organism: Xylariaceae sp. FL1272; assembly: GCA_022432385.1. Classification (NCBI taxonomy): domain Eukaryota; kingdom Fungi; phylum Ascomycota; class Sordariomycetes; order Xylariales; family Xylariaceae; species Xylariaceae sp. FL1272. Next base: position 154,386 of record JAJJXC010000066.1, read on the forward strand.
ATTGGACTTCACGCCACGAGTCCCTGTGTGTTGGCACTTGTGCGCATTGATGAACATTGAAGAACAGGCCCCTCAACAGGTTGTTCTGCACAGAGTAGTGGCGCAGCGACTAGACATGCCGAGAACATGGGCTCCGAACAGATCATAGAGATTGGGGGTTACCGACTAGGGTTTGACTAGGGGTGTTGGCAGGGGAGGACGTTTGGCTCTGCGTTTGGTTTGGCGAGGTTGGTTGGATCTTGTTAACCCCCAGAGTGTTTAATTGCGAGGGGAGATCCCAGCCCCACACATTTGTTTCGACTACATTGCTCTTCAATGCTAGCCCCTTTTCCACATTTGGAGGTTTTGTTTCAATTTGTTTCAACTTCGAGCGCTTGCGATTTGTCAATTCTGGACCTATCACACCTCTCGAGCTAGTGGCCAGTACGACATACTTGCAAAGCGCCTTGGAAAGACCAAGATGAGTTAGCGCCAGCTGTTCGTGCTATGGCCCAACCTCTTGTCACCAAGCCGAGGCAAGTAAATTAGCAAGATCGTCGAGATGTATCGGATGCTTAAGTGCCAGTGCACCCAAGTCACCGAAGACGTGAATGTTTCGCATGTTACGAGCCGGACTAAGAAGCTTAATGAGAGCCGTCTCCCGGAGTAAGGATAGCGTGACCTGTCGATCTCTGAGGAACACTGATCTCGGACCTGTCGCTTTCGGGCAGGAGCCGTAGGTCGCGAAAGTTATCGATTAGTGTGACGAAACTACATGTACTACCAAGTAATTGCGTTTTCCAATTCCACCTTAGGTGGTTACACACACTACTACGCTACGTTTCACTGCCAACAATGATACAACTATCAAAAGTTGACGGTCCTGATCTAGCAAATTAGCAATCTATAGTTAGTAAAATAGAACGAGGGCACATGTGATAACTGATTGAGATCAACCCTACTTGTGTAGGAGCAATGTACCGAAAGTATCGTTCCCCGAAATTAGAAATGTCCCCGGGTACATGAGCTCAGCAACTACATGGCAGATGCGCTTCTCTACGAACCCATGGAGTCTTTTCTAACCAAATACACCGTAATACTATATCAACTCAGTCCACCCGAGGACGCGGCAGCTTCTGTTCAGTAGAACGGGTCATGATCGATGCCCTTTGTGGTGCACTCTTACATGTATTAGGACCTGACCTCAACTCCGGGTAAGGTGGGCACATGTAGGCACAATCCATCATCCCAATCCTACCCTAAAAGCTTCCTTTCCCTATCATGAACAAATATCCTTGTTCAAAACTAATCATAACTAGGTAGTCTTCTCTCGAAATGCTTATCGTGGGGTTTGCCTCGTCGGACGCGATTGGCTACATACGACCTCGGGAAAACGCCTGCTGCCACCCGAGGAATCAAACAGACTTCTTGAAAACCTCACACAGACCGACCTTTCTACCTAAGGCATGCTCCATTACAGCTACTTCTTATTAACAATTGACATGAGCATCCCTATGGCTCGGACACAACTCACATAACATCATGGACAGCTGCGATCTTTTCACGTGAAGTCACCGAACCCAGGCAGCGCCGATCTTGGATGATCACTCGCCCCGCCGATCACCGTTATATATGGGCATCCAACAGCGCACGCGGGTCAAGTTCGACCTGGTGCTATCCGAGGACCGAGCCATTGATCACGCGAACCGTTGTTCTTGTCTCACGGAAGTCAGAACAACTTAGAGCCAAAGTGCAATCTTCATATCAGGTGTCTTGGCGTCGCATTCGCACCTCTGCTTGCCTCCGCGTTGTTTCTTCCGATTTCGTGGCTCGATTTACTTCAATACCTTCCCCATGTCAGGGCCGAGGACGGCAATGCGAGAATCGTGATCCCCAAGCGACATCATAAGCAGTCATGCTTACAAATCTAAACAACTGAGGCTTGCTCGTAAGCAGCGATATGCGCGGAACAGATCTACTTCTGTCCCGAGTGAATGGCGAACTACCACCAAAGCTCTTTGACCGAGTGGAAATCGATGAGTCGACGGGAACTGGGCTGATCCTTCGTTTCGACCATCCACGAAGCAAAATCCACAAAGAGACCGAATTGACGGATGCTACTATTCCGGAACTTGACATTCCACACACAAATCAATACCTCCAATTGGGCGGAACGAAGTAGGTAACGTTGACCTCATCCTTGCGAACCGTACATACCTTGAAGATGCAATACATCGCGAGGCCAGTTTCTGGGGTTACGACAATCTGCCCTCCGACATAAGCGGCCGCAAGTAGTGAGACCACCTCGTTACTTCGGTAGGTACTAGGTATCGAACAAGATTCTCGAGCGACTTTTTGTTGACTTGCGGATTGTCCGAATTCGCTTCCCTTATTGGCATCTTGCAGACAGTTCAGCGGCCAATCCTTCTTCTCTTCTGTCCTCTCCACTGGATCCTCACTGAAATGGCTTCTTGAACTCGCTCGGCCTGGGAAAACCACTTCGTAAAATTGAAGTACTTGTGACCAGCTTGCCAGCTCATCGCAACACTCTGACCATGATCATGAACAGGGCCGAAGCTAGAGAATCAACCTTCCGCTTTTCTTCATCGCATCCGAAGACGATCCACACACAATTGGCATGGAGAGTGATAAATGGACCTGCAGAGACCTTGTCCGCGTGCTGGTTATTGACGGCACGCTGGGGCTTGCTCCAACACGACAGACGGGTCACGACCGAAGATCGTTGCCGCAAATGGCACTACGTCATGGGGCGGTTAAAATAAGAGGTGCAGTAGGGGTCTGTCGTCGCTCTCCAAGAATGCCCACTGGGCCGAGGATAGTTCTAAGAACTCATGCATTCTTCGCATGTGAGATCAATAGGTTTATACCTTATTCATTGTTCGAAATGACCTGATAACTATTAGTATAAACTGCACGTGGTGCAAGATGCTTTCATCTCTGTGTTGGAATTTGGGGGACCACTTGGAGCTTAGCTCTTTTAGGCACCGAGGTAACGCTACCACCGGTCGTGGATGTGGCATGCCCCGCGCGGTTGGACCATTTGCCAAGGTTGGAGGTGGTTCTGCAGCACTGCGAGCGATGTCACTGTCACAGTCGACAGTGAAAGGTTTCCATATTCTCTGTAACAAATACACCGAGCTCCGTCTCTGCTGTTTGTCAATGGTGCACTCAGAGGGAATCCGCCTACACTGCAACGTGTAAGAAAACGTAACTTCATTAGTAACCTCCAAGCTGATTCCCGTCACTCGAAATTGTTTTACCTATTCTAGGGATGAATGCGAAAATTATGTATGGAGTTGAAAAGAGTAGTAATAGAAGCCATTAAGTGAGATCCTAGGTCTCAAATTGACTATATCATTGACACATTACCTCAAGTTCGCGACTTGCCCGGATTTGAAGTCATACTAGGAACGCGTGACCGTCTATCTAGCAACCACCATCTTGGTAGAACATGCAATACCTAACCGCCCTGATCTTCTTGCATTTATTTCCGTAAAAGAAAATCAGTAATACTCTCGACTATTGACGGAGGCATAAAAACTTAACTCTAGGGATTGGCTCAATTTTGCACATAGACTCGTTCTGGATCGCTCGTCAAGTTTTGCTTTTCATTAGAACTTTGGTCAAGTGACTGGATGAAGTGACGATTGGCCCCCCGCGGTCCCCACAACCCCCCCGGCATGCCGCCCACAGTTCGACAGTCTCTGTCAAGGTTCTCCAATGCGGAGATGCATCGCTGGCATCGGCATGGATCTGGGGTTTGGACATCAAAAAAGCACCTCGCCAGTCTTCGCATTGACGAGTCCACGGCAGTCTTTCACGGCTCTAGAGCTTCCACAGGTGGCGGGTATTTTTAATCAAAATGATTTGTTCCCATTTAGTCTCCAACTCTTATCGAGTCAGGACTTCATAGGTAAGGTATTATTCCCACGATCCTATGCAGGTGCAGACGCATCTTTGTCTTTGGGGTTCGATGCCTCTCGCGTACCTTGCTAATAAAGTGCAGATGAGCGAAGATCTCTTTGCAGAATTGGACCACCTCGGCCCAAATGAGCTAGAGCAATGAGCTAGAATAAACCGTATATCGCCACACTCTCCGCCTACATGAAGTAGGTAGGTAAGCTTTAAAGTACCTGATGAGCTTCCACGAGGCTCGGATCATGATGTAGAGCAACCTCCAAAAACCTGCAGATGCAGGTTCAATTCATCAAATATTTGTTACGCTGGAGTTCTCCCAAGTTCGCATGCGACTTTAGCCCGGGGGTGATAATCATTACCAGGTCTAAAGTGTCCCAGAATCCGACACGAGGTTCTCAATCTAAGTAGAGCTTGAATGGAGACAGAGACAAACCGCGAGAGGAGGCACCCGACACCCGCACCTCTTACCTACATGCCTTTCACTATCGCGTCAGCTCTTGGTTCGGCGCCACGTTCTGTTTTAGCCCCGGGTGATTTTTTGACAGCCCGCTGCTGGTCGCAAGGTAGCCCGCCAACAGAAGTTGAAACCCAGGGCATCAGAGCGCCCTGCCCAGACCTCTGGCAGCCAGGTCCTCCCGCGGCGTCCCCCAGATTCCCCAGTTCGATTCGGATCTGCCCTGTCTCTCCGCATCTCCTCTTCTGACTCCTCACTCCTCACCCACCACTCCTCATTTGAATCTCGTTCAACCCCGAAATTCATTCAAGCAACGTCATACTATCTCTGCCCGCCTTTGGGCTGATCAGTCTCAATTTCATCCCACAGTCTCATCGCGCAAACCCGTGTGCACTTGCACCCGCGTCGACGCAAACTGACATCTCGCTTCCTGGCCGTGTTGGACACATCGTCCCCTCCCTCTTTAGCCATTGTACTGGCCCGCACGCTCACACTGTCCATTGTGCGCAAGCTCTCCATCGCTGTCGCTTTCCCCAGACGAGTCGGAGAAAGCAGACTACCTAATCGCATACCTGTACCTATCAATCCCCACGTGTACCTTTTTAGTCGTCCTTCTGTTCTACTGATCACATCTCTCCATTGACCTCCACCAATAATCGGCGGCGCTGCCTTCGGATAATCACCCACACCGTTCCTGGTGCATCAACGCCCGACAGCTGGCTTCTCTTCGCCGCGTCCGTAGCCTTGCGGTTGCGCTGCTGACAATTCCTGAGCCCGGGGGATTCAGCCGTGTCATTGTCTGTGTGCGGGCTCGCAACACTGGTCCAGCCTCTGTCAACCATCACCCCGTGTTTTCTCCCATCGGCCAAAGCATCGAGCTTCTTGGTCAGGCCTAGTGTCCGTATGTGGTGGATATTGACATCTGCTGCGTGTCAGTTGCCGAATACACCCTGAACCGACTAATACATCCTGAATCCTCCTCCACTGCTACCACCATCTCTGTTACCACCCTCCTCATGAATTCATCCATCAATCGCCCACCCCGCAAGACAATTCCTCTTTCCGGCATAACTTCCTTGTCTTTGCTCATCAAGCCGACCCTTCGCACCCCACTTATCGGTTCTGCGTGACTCCCCCTCTGCACTACAACCATAGTGATATACAAGGGCTCTTCATCCTCGGGCCAATCTTGGGCTCCCGGGGTGCCTCGTCTCCAATGCAGTCCCGGCCGTCTATAGAGGGCACGGGTGTCCCCAATATCACTGATGAAAATGGCGAAGCAAAACAACAGAAGCCTAAAACGTTGCCATGCAAGTTCTGTGACAAGCGCTTCAGGTAGGACAACATAGACATCCGTCTCCAACACGTTTTTACTATCTGACTTACACGGCGAACTCCGTCTATAGGCGCGTGGAGCACGTCCAACGACATGAGCGAACCCATACGAAGGAGAAGCCCTTTTCTTGTGGTTGGGCTCGGTGTGGGAAGACTTTTGGCCGCAGGTTAGTACTCTTCGTCCATTTCTTTAATCTCCAACCGATTCCTGCTCCTCACGGGTGCCTTGGCAATGTTCATGTAGCTACATAACATGTGTGACCCCGATGTATCTCGTTGCTGACTCCATTATTTATCTTGTAAACCATGCTTGAGCCCATCCTGTCCAACTGAACTCCGTTTATCTTTTCTCTTTTCGCTTGCTTCAAGCAATAATGCTTACATGGACATCAGAGACCTCCTAGTCCGTCACGAGAAGCTCGTTCATTTGAACGAAGGCTCTAACAAAGATGGCAACAGGCCGAGGAAACCGTCCTCGGCCGGCACTACAGCCCAGCCGCCACTTTCAAATGATAACCATGTCGATACAGAGATGATGGGTATGACACGGTCTCATCCACAGCACTATCATTCGGATTCTATGTCGTCCAACATGGCCATACCTCCTCTCCAACCCGATCCGCGCGTCCCTGTCCGAGCTGCAGCATGCAATCTCGACCTATTGTCAGATGCCGCCACGCAAATAGCATCTGCGAGCGAAGTCAGCACCCTGCAACCCATGATACCAGATCTTGCCCAACCCCCTAATCCCATGCCACGTATCAAGTCTTATGATGAAGGCATCTCGTACGGTGATCGAGGTCGTGAAACCAATGCCGCTCCCATTTCAATAGGTTTGACTGAGCAAAACGGCCCTTCTTCTTCGTATGACGACTACAACTTGTTTATGGACGAGCTTGCGACTTCATCGCATTTTCTTCCACAGGCCTTCGAGGTGGATCAAGGCATCAGTTTGTGGTCCCGTGGTGGTCTCTCCAAACCTTCGTCTCAGTTTCCTTCCAGATTCCCTTCATTAGCTCCCGATCTTCGGGATCCAGCGGAGAGCAATGGGAGGATGCAGGAAGATTCCAGAGTAGCTCCAATGAGAGTGTCTGCAATGGATCATACGGTGATCAAAAATAAGTTGGATGAGTTCTCGACGGTTCTTCCCAATGATTTCGTATTTCCCTCGCGTCATACCTTGACTCGCTTTCTCGATGGGTACGTTGGAGGTTTCCACGAACATCTTCCGATTCTTCACCTTCCTACAATCGCGGTCGCGGATATGGCACCAGAACTACTGCTAGCGGTTCTTGCAGTGGGTGCGCAGTACAGATTTGAAACTCATCGGTCAAACGCGTTGTGGTACGCCGCCAGGGCCGTTGCTCTAGAACAAATTCGCCGCCGTCATAGCCATGAAGTCCATGGCTTACTCCCAACCGCAGCAGCATATAGTCCTCATTCGACTAGGCCATCCCCTAGCCATGGCTTCAGGCATTCTTTCAGCTCTGTGCAACAAGAACGCCCAATGACGCAAGATACTCACCGAGAACCCTAGTACGTAACTACTCTGTCATGTTCCTTTTACACGTCCTGCGGGCCAATGTTCATCTAACCTATTGTTCAGCTCCCCGAATACCCCTCAATCTCGTATGGAGACAATTCAATCACTTCTACTGTTGTTCGCTGTTGGTTTATGGGGCGCAAAAGCAATCTTGCACGAAGCGATGTCTTTGCAAAGTCTTCTTGCACTTTTGGTGCGAGAAGAAGGATTCATGTCCGAGTCAACTCAAACAGCTGACTGGGATGCTTGGATCCGTATCGAAGGGGCCAATCGCACCAAACTGATCTCGTACTGTTTCTTCAATCTTTGCAGCATTGCGTACAACATGCCGCCCTTGCTACTAACGTCGGAGCTCAATTTGTATCTTCCCCATTCATCAAAGCTATGGAGGGCCGAGAACGCCTGGCATTGGCAGGAAGCGCGCCACTCATTTCCCAGCATGGACATTTCACTCCAGGACGCGTTCACGAGATTATTCAGCCGTCCGTCACAGGGACCGCCTGCTTATATGTCCTCTCTTGGCAATTACATCCTCATCCATGCACTTCTACAGCACATCTTCCTATTGAAACAAACCTCCTTTTCGTCCATATCGTTCGAAGCGCCCCGCGGACTACGACCCGACGACGTCGAGGAATGTCTCCAAGCACTGCGTATCTGGCAGATGAGCTTTGAGCAGCACCAATTACGGGTTGCGGAAGTGAATCTGCAAGGTTCGCCGGACTCTTTCCCAGGTGGGCCGGTGGCTTACAATTCAACAGCGCTGTGGAGGCTAGCCTCCATCCGATTATACACCGACCTGAGTCCTAGTAGGACTCTCGAGACCCGAGATGCTGGTCAGATAGCCCAAACCTTCTATGAAGCTCCCTACCTGATTCGGAGCGCACGATCGAATAGGGCGGTCCTTCAGGCGATACATGCGTTATCGATGCTCGTCAAGTTGGGTGTCAACTATGTTGCGAGAAGAAAGTCCTCGGAATGGAGTATCCAGCACTCTCGTATGTTCACTTGTTTCTTCGTATGGTTTGGTCCCGTGTACTGATTGCCGACTAGTATGCAATTTGGAGTGTGCAATTTTGCTCTCCAAATGGTTAATGACGCTTGCATCCATTGGCCCTGCAGACCCGCCTCCCACCCCTGATGAACGAAGTCTCTTGGAAATGCTACGGCATATGTTGGACGAAACAGAATTCGCAGTGCCAATCGACCCCTCGCTCGCCGGCGCTGGATCATCTCACCAGTCGTCCGGCATGGAAATGGTCATGAATGATGGTGCAAAGCTACGCCAGCTAGCAGCAGCCGTGATACGTCTATGGGCAGAGACTTTCAAGGGGTCACATATTTTTGACATTGTGAAAGTGATCGGGACTGGATTAGAAGGATATGCTGACCTGCTCGAGAAACCTCGTGATCGAACCCCTATAGGCAGCATTGGGCCAAACCCTGGACTGGGTTGAGGCTGATTTGTCGATTCCGCATGCTGAAGCTTATATATCAAGGACAAAATGTAGTTGGGCTTTTAAGCAAGGTGTTGTAGGCGTTTATGGGACGGGTACGCCGGCTACGACAGGATTATGCGCTTGAACATAATGAAACCGGAGAAGAAAGTTTGTTACAATTCCATGATGCCTGCGTTGATGATTTGAGTGTTTGAATTCTTGCTGCGCATACGCGTGTATCTGAATTGCTACCATGCCTACCTCATCCCACTGCGTCCTCGTAGGTTACTGGGACTGCATTAATCATCTCGTGGAGAATTGGGCCCATTGCTTAATGCGCCTGTGGTCTGTCAATTGTCAATACTCTTAGCCTCTCATAGAGCTTTTTGTTTCGTTTAATTGGTTATGTGACGTGTCGGTCAGATCATGGACCACGGTAGAGGTATGGCAGGCTGTAACTTAGGACGATTGCACCAAGCATTTCCGATAAACTTAGCCAATTAGAAGGGTCACGTGATGACGCGCCCGAGAAACTACCCGGGTACGCCATCTCTGGCGCGTCAGACATATTTCGTCATTGATTGACCCGTACTTTCGCGAAGACCAACCTCCGAACCTAATATTTGATGAAGAAAGTCACTTACTAATAGTCTCACCATGCCTCCCAAAAAAAGGACGATTACTGAAACAGAGGCTCCTCAAGCTGCCAACAGACGTCGTTCCGGTCGCATCAGCTCTACGAGCAAGAAAAGCTCGTACTTTGAAGATGACGATGACGACTTTGGCGAGTCTAGCGACGAGGTGCTCTTACCGCCGCGCAAGATGACAAAGACCACACCTAGCGCGTCAAGGTTGCGAAAAGAAGTCGATGTTGCAAGTGAAGACGAAGAGGATCAATATGTGGACCCTGATGATGAGGAAGAGGAACTTGGCGACGATGACGATGATGGATTTGAAGACGATTCTGCCACGCCGCCTCCGCCGCCAAAATCTAGTGTTAAGAAGGGCAAACGCGGTCGCCCGCCCAAACATGTGGCATCGAATGGAAAGGCCTCCAGTAGTGAGACGAAGCCCAAATTGAACAACGCACGTGGAAACGGCCGCACCAAGGAGGAGGAAGAAGTTGAAGAAGCTGACGATGAGGACGATGATGGACGACAAGTCACATACATCCAATTACCCAAATTGCGAGATGAAGGTGGTGTGGAGTATGAAGACACCAAGATTCATCCGAATACAATGCATTTCCTGAAAGACCTCAAGAAGAATAATAAGCGGGATTGGTTGAAGTGTAAGTTCTGCTCCTACGTTCATGCTCACAAAATTACCTGGGTAGGTATGTTTCGTTAACGCTACTTAGTGCACGATCCCGAGTTCCGCCGCTCACTCAAGGATTGGCAGTCCTTTGTTGAGACACTGACGGAGAAGATCATTGAGGTTGATGAGACTATTCCGGAGTTGCCGATGAAAGATGTGATTTTTCGCATTTATCGGGATATTCGGTTTAGTAAGGATCCTACGCCTTATAAGGTGAGTACATGACATGCGTGCATTGTCTCTGAACTGTTCATGTTTCTCGCCTTCGATGCTGATGCATGTGTAGCCTCATTACTCTGCTGCCTGGTAAGTTTCTAATGAGCCTGCCCGGAATAGCCATCAGCCCAATATACCACCATCCGCAAACACTTCATGGCGTACTAATTCCACGCCCAGGTCAAGAACAGGCCGCAAAGGACCCTACGCCTGCTACTACGTCCACGTAGAGCCCGGCTCATGCTTCCTAGGCGGTGGGCTCTGGTGTCCCGAAAAAGAGTCACTGAACAAACTGCGAGCCAGTATTGACGAACGACCTCATCGCATTCGTCGCGTCCTAACGGACCCCGAGTTTGTGCGCACCTTCTTGCCGGGCGCTGTCGGTGCCAAGGAAGAGAAGATCCTCAAAGCATTCGCGGACAGGAATAAAGAGAATGCTTTGAAGATTAAGCCTAATGTATGTGTCATGCATTCAGTTTTTGATTGTCGTTCAGGGCCTGTCGACATGCAATTGCAGCGTACTTGTGTTGTTTCATGGGAAGTGGCTAATACAGCTATAGGGTTTCCACCCCGATCACAGGGACATCCAGCTTCTAAAACTGCGAAACTACACCATTGGCCACAAGATAAAAGATAATGAACTCCTAGCTGATGACGCGCAAGAGAAAATCATTGGTATCTTTCGGGCTTTGGTGCCGTTTGTAAGTACACCTTTCTACCTATCATTCACAGACAGATTCTTCAGGGGTTCTGGGGAAAGGTTGCTGATTTTTTGATGACAATTAGGTCAATTTCTTGAATAGTGTTGTCATGCCTGATGTCGATGATGACAGTGACAGCGAGGAAGAAGCCGCTGATGGTGAACCTGATGCGAGTGAGGAGGAAGAGGAGGAGGAAGCAGATGAAGAGGAGGATGAGGATTAAGGATCTTGTTGATGTTCTCATGTCGCGAGTCTGAATAGCAAATTTCTGGATTCGCTGAATACTCAACACGTTCGGCACTATGAATCAGTGGTACTGTCGTCAAGGTGGTGATAACCACTCTGTCATCTTTCGGGGCCTGTATAAGGAATTCGTGTGTAAAATAGCAGCGTCTTGTATGGGTCTATAAGCTTAATCGCTGCAGGCAGTACTTGTACTTCTACTTGTACATAACAACTGTCCTGGTATCACATATTCATATCACCAACCTTCCAAGCTCCAAAACCATGCCCAAATCACTTCCCATCCGACAAACTAGGCGGTAAATCCTGTTGACGAGTCCCCCATTCACTCTCCTCAGGCCCAAGAACAAACTCCAACACACCACCCCTCACAAAGAAATCATGCGAGATCCAATTCCGATTATACGGCACACCATTCAGCGAAGCGCTCTGAATATAAATATTCCTAAACCCCGGATCGAAATTCCTATTGCGTAGCGTAGCCCACCCCCGAGCATCCGGCGTCCGAATACTGACCTCGCTGGAAAAAGGCGGCGTAAGCAGGTACACATCCTGGCCCGCAACAGGAAAGAACCCCATAAAAGCGAACGCGGAGAAAGCCCCCATGGCACAATCGTCGTTCCCCGGTATTCCGGCGATTGAAGCGTTGAACAGCGAGGGGATATACTGATGCACCCAGTACGCGCTGCGGCCCGGCCGCCGCGCATAGTGGAATTGGAACGTGGGGAGGAAGTTCGGTTCGTTGCCCATGTAGTTTATCCCCGACGCGTGGAAGTAATCCAGTCTCTCGACGAATTTGGATGGGCCGCCCATGACGCTGATCAAGGATGCCATGTCCTGGGGGACGTAGAAGCTGTATAGCCAGGGACTGCCTTCGTATGTTGAGTGGCGGGTGTCGAAGTAACAGACGTGCTGTTCGTATACTGGACTGCAAAGCCGCGTTGGTTGGTGTGTAAATGTGCCGTTCATTAGGCGTGGTTGCATGAAGCCTTGGAATGCCGTCCCCTGGAGCGCCCCGGTCTCACTATCGTGGTAATAGTCGTCTTGTTTACCTTGCCACAGATTTCTCCAATTGTGGCTTCTTTCGAGGTATTTCGCCTCGTCTGCTCTGTGACCTAGCTCGCGGGCCATGAGCGCGATGACGAAGTCGTCGTATGCGTACTCGACTGTGCGGGAAATAGAGCGACTTCGGGGTCCTGTGCCGTTTCTGTCATCGTCGTCGACTGGGATGTAGCCGAGTGTGTGCCAGCTCTCCAAACCACCACGTCCGGAGGTCGACCAGTCTTGTGGTTCTTCCTCTGCGTCAGATACAGCTGCTTTGTACCCAAGTGCCCAGTCAATTCCTCGGGTCAAATTTTTTATCATGGCGTCGGCAAGGACGACATCAGCGTTTGATCCGCCCTGAGTGAACCCTTTGCTGAAGCTCATCCTGCAGTCTGGTAGTTTCCCCTCATATTTATAAGTGTCGATGAGCGAGCGCACCATATCTGTCTGCGTTTCTGGGTCTATAAGCGTAAGTAGAGGGTGTTGAGCACGAAAAGAATCCCAAATACAGTAAAAGCTATCATAATAAGGCTCATTCGAGTCCCACAACGGATTTTCACCAGTGTAATTCTGCGGTGATAGCATTGTACGGTATAATCCGGACCAAAAGGTTGTCAGCATGTCGGGAGAGAGACCCGTATCATCGATTTGGATCACCGAGAGCTTTTCCCGCCATGCAACCTGAGCAGCTGCCTCAACACGAGAAAAGCTAAAGTCCCCAATTTCTTGCTCTGCGTTCGCGCAAGCTTGCGATGCGGAGATGAAAGATAAACCTACGCGCACGAGCACCTGATTTTTCGGGGTCTGTTCGAATTGCACCCATGTACCGACAGATCCATGTGGGATACGGAGGTTAGTCCCCAAACTCGAGAGAGAGTGTACCTCTTCTGTCGCGTTGGTGAGAAGGAAAGTACCAGCTCGCCGAATCGCCGCCCCTTGAAAATCAGCGCAGAAATGTGCAGCGTAAGACCCTTGACCGAACGATGGGCGAAACGTGCCATTGCCCAATATGCGGCCAGTTGCGCTATTCACTTGGATATACCCATTTGTGCGGCTGTTGCTGAGATCGACCAAATCCAAGAGAATCAGTGGGCTGTTTGGTAATGTTGCAGCATCACTTCCACTGCCAACTGGAGGGTACGGATCCGGCACTTCCGGCTCAGATGGGAAATTGAATCGAAAGAGACTAGTGTGCGCTGTGGCAGTCATCTCTGCGAAGACTGAATTGTTCAGTCCGATGGCGAAGTATCCCGGACGCGCTGTTGCGGAGCCATTGATACGAGCGAGAGCTCGCTGTGGTGTGGTGTATTTACACTGAGTGTAATCATCTTCAGGACAGCCTGGGTGAGCGAACAATGGGAAATTGCCTAGTGATGGGTTCTGTTTCACGGTTAGATAAAGGTCATTAAGTCGTAACATTGGTGTGATTTCTGAGTGCTGTACTCACTCCGCCGGTTCCTGCGGGATGTCAGTCACAGAGCGTTCTAGGTGAGAATACATTGACTGACCAGAATCATGAAGCTGAGAAAAGCCTGTGATTAGGGAATCGTCCGACACATATCCTGCTGCGATTTCTCCCCGACTATCGCAATCGGCAACGGGTTTAGCCATGCCATAGGGCAGAGTAGCTCCTGGGAAAACATGACCTGAATGTTCATGAGTCAATCTTGCCACTGACAGGTATCTCTAAGACAAGGTGTCTATCATCGAATTGACTGACCTCCATTCACAGTTCCGATTAAAGGATCAACGTATCGCAACACATCGTCCCCTGTGGATTTCCCGGCGATGGTGTCTGTGAGGCCCAAGAGTATCCTGCGAGGCGGGTTATACCTATCAATTGGTATGAAAGCCCATACGACCAGGACAACTATAACGAGCGGAAGCAGCCTACGCCGCCGAGGGAAGCTCGTGAGGAATGGACCAGCCATCGCGGTGGAGAATAGCGTTTATGACCGGCCGCTGTGTAGCTCAGGCAGTCATTGTGTTACTGTCGATCATCGGGAATGAGGATGTGCTGTCGGTGTCTCATCCATCCATCATCAGGTGGTCGGTCGGATTCAGACCGTTCTTATCCGTCACTCCAGAAAAGTCTTGCTTGTTTACCAAAAGGAAGGTGAAGGTGCAGTCATCACGTCTTGAAATTGGAAGTTGAGGAGAATGGGAAGGCTTCGAAGGTTTGTGGCTGGAACGCCTTGCCATCTGTCGGATGTCCTCTGTTTAGCCCTAGGCGCGATTGGTCTTTCAAGCCGTGCCCCTTACTTACCTAAATTGGCTGTGTTACGCCCTCTCGACGTGTACAGCCAAGAGCGCGAGGCCTAAAGACGATCTGTTCTCACGATCTAGACCGTTGCTTGGCAATCCACGGCTGCCGGTTGAAGTGTCTCGGCACCAACGGAGCACCCAAACTTTCTCCCCAATGCGGCAAGTGAAAGATGCCTAGCATTTTGTGACTATTGGTTTGTGGATAACCATTACCTTCTTGAATTGTGGATATGAGGAATTTCAAGTTCAATAGAATATTTCAGGTATAATTCTCAGATCTATTTGCACACTGGTTTCGGTGGCGACTAGCGATTGCTCGGCCTAGGTACTCGTTTGCAGGCCAGAATTAATTGCCAAGACAGCTGAACCACTCCAGCTCCTCCTCTGCAGTTAATCGCTTGGTATGACTAAATGACTAGTTCTCTACGTAGTAGCCTATGAGCATTCACTCCAGCTCGGTGCTATTTAAGGTGTGCCATGGCATTCGGTCTGGGAGATCGAGGTTACGCATAGTATTTCCGTGTTGTTCAGTAACATAGCATGAGCGGAAACACATGTTATTTTCTCGCTTCTTCTAGCTCAATCGTCGTATGGAGAGAGCCGACTCGCTTAGTTTCTTAAGTGCAATGGTGACTTTCCGATAAACAAACATGTATAGCGAGGGCGGCAAAAAAAAAAAAAAGAAAAAAAAAAAAGGTGAGACAAAAAGGTGAAAAGGCCTCCTCCGAACGCAACCAAGCTATCAAAAACGGCGATTGGACGGCATGCCGTTTACACAGTCTCGGCAACCTCGCGAAGTGGGAATATAGACCGCTTTAAGCTCATACGTTGTCAATGAGATCCTGTGAATTGTGCCAGCATTTCTTTTCCTTCCGACAAGTAATGGTTCTGGAACGGGACTTTCCCCATTCTATCAAAAGATGCGGTCTGAAACCGTCGCCGAAGAATCTTTTCGGACGCAAGAATGCTGCTGCAATTGCTCGAGCTTCATATATTTTTTCGTTCGCGGAAATAATCAATTCAATTAAGCTCCTTCTTTCTTTTGACCCTCATGGCCCCGTATTTCCTGCCCCCAGACACAATTCGACCTGGTGTAGGTTCGTTGTTTTGCAGGAGTTCGACCTGACAATGTACGTAATTCCATACGTCAACAGCTGCAGTATATCTCACAAGTTGTAGCCAGAAGCTTCGGCATCAACTCCTTGGAACAGTTCACACAGAGCTAGTGTGCCCCCGACGGCTGCGAAGCAATGCGGCACCAGACGACGGCGTAGCAACAGACGATGGTGTAAGACCCGACTCGGTCTCTCTTCTCTGTATTCCTCCACTCATTAGTAGAACTTCTCCTCTCACGCGAGAAATTCGCTTTTCTAAGTCGTCGCTCTCAACAGCTGCTCTCCTCGCTGACCTGCGATTGAGCGTCCAACTGATACCAATGACGATGGCTATGAGAGGAACAGTGACCGCGAAAAATATGAATATCTTATTTGAGACTGCTCCCTGTCCCCGTCTACCTGTTAATCAGTCAGTATAATGTTTGCAGAGTGACAGTTTGGAATCCTTGTAGAAATTCATGACTCGTGGATCGATCCGTACGAACTTTTCGTAAAATTGAAAAAGCGGGTGCGAAAGAATGCAGAGACGAATATCGCAGGCACAAATACAGCACTGAGGCTTTTCAAGTATACGCCGCTCTTGCCCTTTCTTCGCTTGTGAACTTCTTGACGTTTACTCTCAGCAAGCCTTTCCATATAAACCTTTGACCGTCTTTCGTTGATCTGGCTTAACGCCTGCCGACTTTTAGCTCCGCATCAGACTTTGAGTTTACATGAAGTAAATCGGAGATTGACATACATAATGCAGCTGGTAGTCTAGTCTTTCGTTCGTGGTGTTTATGTACCCTTCTGCGCTCCTGAGCTTAACACCAAGGAACGTGAGGCGTGCGAGTAGAGCTTGATGCATGTTGTGTTGATCTGAGGTCCTGCGTGTTGCATCTAATATGTTCCAGTAGTATTGCATCATCTGATTCAACTCCTCGATGACATGTAACCATTTCTGCGGGTGTCGATTTGTCACTCGTCTTCGGCAGTCAAAGATGGCTAAAACTATATCTTCGAATGTGGCAATGGCGTTGTGGTGGTTTTTCTGTTGATAAGATTGCATCATCGTACTCTCGATTCTTCGCAATTCGTGTCTGGTATCTCTGTAATATTCGTCGCGTTCGGTACCCAGCTTATGACATAACACGAGGATTGGCAGCGTCAATGGATGCATTGTCTTGTTTGAATATGCAATTAGTTGCTCCAGTGACAGATCCAGATGCTCACCGGCAGACCATCTCACGTATCCAGAAGTTGACCCCGATAGAGTCGAGTATGAAAGGATGATTTCCCAACCTGTAGTTTTCCCTTGATGTCGCTCGGTGGTTTGCCTGCAAATAAGCTCTTCGTGTCCTTTGTTAGTGCTGTCGTCGCATTCGACTAGGCAGAACCGCAAATATGACGGGGAACAGCTTACGGAGAGAGGATTCTCCAGCTCGCTGATGATGCCTCCACCAGAAGAAAGGACCAACAACTGCAGATGCCTCTGCAGCAATGAAGGGAAGTTTCATTTCTTGAAATAACCATTCGTATGTACCCATATCCAGCGATGTGATCTCTTTATCAAAGGCATATGGATGCTTTACATTCTCTTGGATCCTATATATCGAACTTTCAGTGAACTCTATTGCGTTTAACCAACCAAGTCATCGCGGATCGCAACTTACACAAGACAAAGGCGATCTGCAATTGCCAATTTTCTCTTCATTGCCGAAGAGAAAACACGTCAGAGATGTTAATAGAGTTTGAGCTAGCGAGAACATACCTTGTCAGCGATAAAGCGTCTGCAATCGGTAAAGGGCACATCATAGCGTTTCATTAGAATATCAGCGGAGTTTGTCGAGACCTATATCTACATGTGAGTTTAAAAACAGTTATGTATGTGCGATTTCACTTGTACAGCAATGAACAGAGGACGTGGAGCCGCGCTTACCGACTCAATATAGCTGATCGACTCTGGAAAGCTTTGGTAAGAGTCTAGCTTGATTCGGAACAACATCTTGTCGAAGTCAGCTTCTAATGTAAGATTTATGGCTGAACTCCCGTGCTCTTCGGGCTCTATTGATTCTTTGTATTCTTGTTCGAGATCTTTCCAGTTAACAGTTTGCTTCGATATCCCAAAGTTGGGCCGAATGGATCCCGGAGCGGTCATCGTTGTGATGGTCTTATCGCTCAGCATCATACTGGTATATTCGAAAGCAATCCCGAGTTCCTTTGATGCCCATTGAATGAATTTATCGACTTGAAGCACATTATCTGCTGATCTTTTCTTGAAGGCATTTACAACGCTGTCTCGCAGAGCTTCCTCTGCGTAGTATCCCGCCTTGATAGGGTCTTTTGAGGAATTCAACATCGCTAGGCGCGAGAGAGAGGCAAACGGAGTAGCCAACTTAGGTCGAATTACCGGTAATTTCTCGGTTATCTGCTGAAATATGTCTACTAACGGTAAAATATAGACGGTTCTTCCAGAAATCGAAAGAACATGTCCATATACAATACCACTCTTAGGATCGGTCACCCAAGAGCCTGAATCGCCTTTCTTGAGTTCTGTAACCTTCATTTAGCACGCAGTCAGAACTGCCAGATTTCGAGGTCTTACGGGAATCCGATCTAGTTTCTGCAACCCAAGCGTCGACCCATTTGCCACCTGGTAGACGCATCGGCGCCATCTCACACAGCAGCCTGACCTGAGAAGGACCAGTGACGCCACCCATAATGGTGGCATCGACGTGTTGCGAGCCATTGTTACTAAATAGCGGACTTTCAGCATGTTCGAGTAAGTACACAATTTTCTTATCGTCATACACCACGCAGTTAGGCAAGTCGAACGCCTCGTTGCGCAGCCGAATTAAGGCCCATTCATCGCCGTATAAATCGACTTCGCCGAGTTTGATGTCGTCCGGCTGGTCTGGCTCGTCCAATCGAGTGTCGTCAGGTTCGAAAAGCCTTGTTGGAGGAACCAGTAGCAACGCACACTGCGTATTTGGGCCGAAATTCGATAGATCGATGTCGTTTTCTGTCAGCTGCTTAAAGTTGTGTTGATTCCGTCGTGTTTCTTTGGGGAGATGGCCAGCTGTCAGGCCCCAGGTCACTTCACCATTGGTAATCAAGCCACCGACCGTGACTACCCGTCTTTCGTTCCCTTCTCCAATGCTAATCAAACTACCACAGAGTGTGTGCCGCGGGGCGCCTCGTAAGAATGATGCACATAGCATGCCCGACAGCTGTTCCCATTCTAGATCATAGCATAGCCCAAGCAGGGGACAATAGCAGCCGTGGACTTTCGTCGATGCTAACTTCGCGTGGCCTCGTTTTACTTCAGCCTCGCTGTTGAATCCTATGAGGCAGATATAAGGCCGAAGCTCGCCTTGCTTTCCTGGCTCCGGTATCTTGCGATAGACCCTTTTGAATGTGAAGGTGTGGTACTCGTTGAACTCATGGAGAGGGTCGTTCTCTGGATGCGTCGAATCAAGGCTCCAGACTCTTAATCGCCGAATAAACTCTTTGTATTGCGCTTCTGCTTCTCTATCATTGAACTGTCCATCAACCTTCTGTATGCCGAGTTCATGTATGGTGCCGCGTTCGGGGTTCAGCAGTCTTGATACAATCTTCGACTCGACTCCCACCGTCCGTCGTGCTACACTCTTAGTGGTGTTTGGCGGCTCACTGAATTTGACCTTGCGGGTTCTTTCACTAGACAAACGCCTTAGATGCCGGATCCAAGAATGGGTAGGTTTTACCGGTACTAGCCCGGAAGGATGTTGCTGAACGTCTTCGCTTGGTCGCACCTCTACGGCCCGCTCCCGAGTTGCGAGCATGGAGGCATCACATCAGAAGACTTGACAGAATATTATACTTGTAACAGGACAAGAGAAGCATGTCCCTGGCACTGAGGCCAAGTGTGGATGCAGTTGTCCTATGATTGGCTCGTTAATTACTCAAGTCAGCCTCACCCCCCTCACCACCGATTACCCCTCCGACAGAGCATAGACCTGAATATAGGTAGGGTTGCAACATACACATTTAGATGACGCGACACGAAGTATCACCAGCATAACAGTCATCTAGTCGTTTCCCTCAAGATCAATGTCCCCCCAGCCTTCTCATGATATTTCAAACCAGGACATCCTACGTTCGCTATGGGATGTGGGAGCAGGAGGAGAAGAAAACGGTGTCCGGGGCGTCAATCTAAGTGACGAATATTGTCTTGACGCATATTTGCATTATTGCCAGAAACAATTCAAGCGACTGAATCACACAGTCTCACCTCGTCACGTCTTACCCATAATTGAACAGCTCAGGGGGAGTATATCGATCTCACGCCAAGAAGCCAAAGCAAAATTGAGTGACAGCCACAGGGATGATGATAATAGTCCTTTGAGTAAAGACAATACAGTTCAAGACGATCGTTTTGACGAAGATGTCACAGAGAATGCATTAGACGTTGCCGCAAGTATCATTCTCGCAGTGTATATCACGCACAATACCAACAGTATTGAGCCAGGTCGAAGCAAAATCCAATGGCATGAGTCCGAGACCATAGAAGCCTTGATCAAAAAGGCTTTCCCTATAACAACAGCATCGACTGAAGAACCTTTTACAACTGTCAAACCTAGTAAGCTTCGAGCATTGTACTTTGAGAGCCATGCCAACATTAAAATACAATGGACGGAGCATCTGTACGATCATCTTCAGCTTTCAACAAGCGATGAAAGCAAAACCCTCAAGGTCTTCCAGCTTCCGTGCATGCTAGAAGCAGCATTAGGGGTACTGAGAAATACTAAGCCTGATGAAAATGATCAAAACGAATCTGTATCGTAAGTCTTCCCCCGGGGCTCAACACGTAACTTACCTCCGCTGAAAACTCATCAATCACACTTACAGAGTCCACTATTCCGAAGGCTTTCTTCTCGAGACATTGATGACTATACAACTACTCTTCCCAACCCAGGACAAGAAAAGGCTCAGAGACAGGACAAGTAATACTCGCAAATGGTTTCCGAGCTGGCTCCGCTCCAAATCGAGTTTCGAGAACTTGGACGCTCACCTATTTTCCCCGTTTGTACCGGAAGGCCAATATCAGAGACCGCTCACAAACCGACGTGAGCTCTACGAGCGGTATCCACACTGGGGCCTACGGCTGCATATGCTACTAGAAGAGGTGGATGACCCGACGCCTCTTTCGTGGGTCGGGCGTTGGTCAGAGAGAAGGAAGTCCGCGCGGCATTCGTTCTGGGTTACCTTTGTTGCATTCGTTATTGCTATTGTCTTTGGGCTAGTAGCGACGGTGTTGGGAGGAATACAGGTTTGGATCTCATACTGTCAGTGGCAGGGCGAAGCCGGTGGTGGGAGTGCGTGCCGAGTGCGCACTTCGGATTCAACAGCTAACATGAACAACTTGACCATATAATTTCGGTACGAGACGAGGATATCCTAATTTCCTTTCGGTACATAGGCTACTTTTTATCAGCGCGTATATTATAGTGCGTCGTTATCATTTCTAGCATTGTATCAATTACACACGGTCAAAGGCTCAACGTTATACGCGGCAACACGAGGCTCGCAGTTCACGTCATAGATCCCGATTTTCAATCGTCAATGAATCGTTTTTTTTTTTTCGCCTCTATTTCCCTAATATAGGACCAGCAGTCGACCTTCTTACCCTTATATTTTTTTTTAGTTGTACGGCTGAGAGTTCCGTTTGGACATGTTGACGCCTATCATCTCCCATGACCCGTCTTGATCATCTCCTTCGCACTGAAACTAGGGAAGATAGTCACAGTGAAGACTGTCCGAACTGTCAATGGCACAGTCGGTCATCGTCTTGTCGTTTCGCCTGATATTGAATATCGTAGCGTTATCGAGAAAATACGAAGTCGTGTCTTTGCTCGCCTGGGCCGTGGTAAAGTTGACTTCATTGAAGTCGGTAAACGGCACAATGTTCCCATTCACCGACAAAAGGGGATCCTCGACCATTCATGCCGCGTCTTGCCCGCAAATAGGGGATGTTTTGTTCTCGAACCTGGTGATTGCCGTGGTATTCATTGTCAGATTCTCGATCAGAGCAAATCCCGACTTCGGAGTATCCGCAAACACGCTCATGAGGATCTCGTCGCCGGCGCCCAACCCAAACCCGTCCCAAGAGCCTTCCGGCTCGGGATACCATCTGTACCAGGCTGAGTAGGTGATCCAGCCGGTTGCATTAATGTTGGTATAGAAACCGGTTTGAAGCATAGTAGACTTGCAGGTGAGGCCATCAAGCCCTACCCATACCCTGGCTGAGGTAGGTGTTCCGCCGTTATACGGGAGAGGCACGCGCATTAGTCCAACAACGGTGGAATACGTGTTCGGACCGCCGCTAATCGCAGCGCCTGCCCAATTCTCCGAAATGATAGGATCTACTCCAGTGTTCTTAGAGACGTCAATAGGCTGGGAGAGGTTGACAGTGTTCCGCGGCATCTTGTCCAGGCTGGGTTGGGGAGATATGTGCGCTGAGCCTGCAGCAGCGCAGTGGGCAACGCCGACCCAGGCCATGATTGCAGCGATCTTCATTGCGTTATATGGTTGCTGGCTATATAAGTATAGGATGGGAAGTTTGTGAAACTCAATTCTTGTGGACAACAAGAGCCGTGGCCTGTGTGTACATGAGAAATAGAAAAGAAAATCTCTTCTGTACTAGACACAATAGCACTATTTGGTCAGATCACCTGATCCGAAAATTTTGCGGATTGAAGGGAATTGATGCGTTAGCACAATTGGATGTTCTATAAGTAGCCACTAATTCGAATATTCAGAGAGGACCATTAGAAAAATGGGAGCATATGTAATTTTTCATCTGAAGTTAATGATGTTGATCGGGCCACAGCTCGCCTCTGACTCTGTGGATTGCGATCATAGCCATTGCCAAATTGATGTGATATAACAAGCATGGCGATAGACATGGCTTGTGCTAATTTTCGTTGTTGAGGCCATGATCTTGTGACCTGAAAAATATCAGTACTATTCACATCCGAGAGTTGCGATGCCGTATGCTTGCCTCGTCCCATCAATTCCAAGCACATGGGGATCCTATCAACAGATGTTACTGTATGTCTGCACGCCGATATCTTACACAAAACGTGGAATGGTTTGTCCTGTTTCATCTCATCACTCTCAACACATTAATCCAAAGTCTCATGAGTCACACATTGATATCACACGAACGAGCCGAAGAATACCTGGCCGCATATTATGAGGATGTGTGATATTCCGTGACCAATGTAATACATATCTTGATGTTGAGGCCACGGTAGAGAACATGTTGTCGAATCGCAACGACTCCGCACCTAATGCTGACTTTTCATGGAGGACTCCCAGGTTGTATCGTCAGATGATACTCGGCCTCACAATTTTCTCTAGACCACGACCGTTGTTTACAACTTTCTCCCACATACTCTCCGGCAACATCCAGCTGAGGTAGCGCACACTAGTCGCAGTGCCGCCGCGCCAAACAATGCCAGTTCTCCCACCGACAATGTCATCGACTAGCTCCTTGCAAAGGATAGCAGGATCAACAGCGCCAGGTTTATGGCTACCCTGACGAACTTGATTGATGTGATCTCGTAGGTTACCGTAGTACGAAGCGTCAGAAAGACTAAGATCGCCTGCGCGCTGGTGGATCGGAGTGTGCACGGCACCTATCACACCCGTAATCACACGGACACCAAGAGGAGCCAGCTCTGTTCGCATGCATTCTGACATCTGCTTGGCGGCTGCTTTGGAGCTGCTGTAGATGCCTATGAAAGGGCAATTTAATAAGCTTCTGGGCCGACGGACTTTATGGGTTTGTTCCGGGGTTCGATGACTTACTAGACCAGGACAAAGGCATGACACCAGCGATGGAGCTCATGTTGACAACGCAGCCCTTGCTTTTGATAAGCATCGGGGCAAAAGCCTGAGTGACCGACAGGATGCTGAAAACATTGACATCGTAAAGACGCTTCGCCTCGTCGACAGAAACATCAAGAAACGGGACAACAAAGTCAGCGCCAGCGTTGTTCACCAGCACATCGAGCGAACCGTTTGTACGGTGATGTATTTCGGCAGCGCACGTAGCTATCGACTCGGCGGATGTGACCTCGAGCTCCAGTATCTCGATCCCATCGATATCTTTTAGAGATGCTGCTCTCGATACGTTGCGAAGCGTCGCAAACACCCGATAGCCACGCTCGGCAAAATGTTTGGCAAGCTTTGATCCGATTCCGCCATCGCTACAACCCGTGATCAGGACCGATTTCTTCGGCATATTCGCAGAATGTGTCGGGTTTAGTGGCTTTTCCGTGGTACTGGACATTGAGAGTGACGAAGCTTATCGAGGCCGATCTCCGTTGTAAAGCAGAACGGGCTTCGACTGCTTCGATGTGTATTCATGGCCTCCATATTGCGTTTGCTTCTGGGTTTTATACAGCATGACATCTCCGATTTTGAGGCTCAAGTCACTCAACTTCATCACCTGAATGTCGCCAGTCAATATGCGCCGACTCCATTGTCATCAATCGGGGAGTTAAGAGTGCCGGTTGCTTCTCTTTGGCTACCTTATGTCATTTTCATATGTAGTAGTCCAACGCCCAGAGTAACATGTTCAAAGGCAATCGTCTGAAGAAAGCATGTGTTCGTCATTCTCATTGCAGTGGTCTCGGAACGGGGCGGCAGGGCTCGTGTCATCATGCACTGTCAGCAATCTTGCATACGACGGACCCACCTGTTCGGGTTATTGGGGATCGGCATGATTATCACGCCTTGGTGGTGGGTAGTGGGCGACAGTCGCAATGATAATAGTTTCTGAGCTGTTGCGTCAGAGTCTCTACCTGCATTTTTCTCATTTCTCAAAAGCAATCCCGTGCAATACACGTGCTGATTAGTTGATTACCTGCGTGGTCACCGGCACGGTATAACAATCATATTCACGTCCTACCGAGGCCTGTGCCATGATTGAGGTGCAAACGACGAGGGAAGAAGCCCTCGCTAAACGCCGAGCTCAGAATCGTGAAGCCCAGCGCAGATTCCGATGTAAGTCACTGATTACAATGCCTTCTATCATCCTCATAGCTTCAAACGAAACATACACCACATACTTGACGTACGTATTGGCAGTGTAGCGCTGACAATTGATTCTGTCGCATTAGTGAAGCAAAGCCAGCAGAAAGAGAAAGATAAGGAGAAGGAGAAATCATCTATACAACGTCCAGCACCAACGAAGGCGTCTAGTAACACTCGGCCCAATGAATGTGTCTTCTCTTCAACATGTAGTCTCTTTGGGAAATATGACCTACTAGACTCTTTTGATATGAGTACCGACTCTACATCCCGCTGCACACACAACGACAACTCTAAACGCTCTGAGTCAGCGACGTCAGGGTCGACATCCATCGAAAGTTGGCTGGTCGGCACAACACAAGGACGAAGCAGCAATGAGGCACAACGTACCGATCGTGACGCGAGAGCCGAAGGCAGTCAAGTGGGCCCACGATTAAAAGATCGACCACCAGTGCAAACCTCATTCACCAATCTAGACTACCTAGCCGCCGACACACGCGGAGGCGTCGACAACGATCCGGGATCAAGCTGGCAGAGCTCCTTACACATAGCAGCACAGCGCGGTCACGAATCAATAGTGCGCATCCTACTCCAACAAGACGCGAACTGCAACGAGCGGGATAGCGATGGCTTGACGCCGCTGTTCCATGCTTGCTTGGGCGGCCACGATCAGGTCGTGGCGTTGCTGCTTCAGAAAGGTGCTCTGATCAGCGAAGAGGACGAGATAGGGCGGACTGCGATTCACCTCGCGGTTGTTTACCAGCAGGAAACTATCCTTAGGTTGCTGCTCGAGCACTGCAAGGATAGGCTTGACTTGATCAATGCGTACGACACGGCCGGCATGACCCCGTTACATACCGCTGTTGACCATGGCTTTGACGCTGGTGTTCGGGTCTTGCTCGAGCACGGAGCGAGTTTGAAGTATAGGGCGAGGAATGCTTGATGCAAGAACTGCAACGCGGGCGTTGCGATAGACTCAGCTTGGTTTTTAGATTCCAATGTTCACGCATATCCTGAGTAGAAGTCAAATATACCCATTCTTATTGCTTATACCATTCTTTGTTTCGATTGAATTCTATTACAAGTTTTGACGCCATCTTCGTATTTCGGAACGCCTCGCTGTTTTGGACATGATTAAAGCAACAGTACCACTGTAAAGCTCTTTCCTCTCACAATCAACCCTTGCTCCGGGCCCAGAACGCGACTCTTAGTCAATAACGTGAAACCCCTTCTCTTCGTGTCAGGTGTCGTAGTGTGCGTTCTGCAAATGGGAGATTGGTGTCTTTCTGGGAGTGCAGCTCTGGATCATTCCTATCGCCGCTGATTTGTCTCTCACGCCTTTGTGTGTAGAACTCCCGCAAGTTACATTGGGCCCAGAGGCACCGGAGCAGAGTCTCAATGTAGCCTATTTCAGGATCATGCACCTCGCCGAACTGGAATATATACGACTGTAGCAGAGACATGGCGCCGAAAAGGTGAAACGACAAGATGCATTCGTAGTCGGTCGAGTCGTCGCTTCGCATGTAGCACTCCAAATTGATGAAGACCGCTGCACTCAAAATAGCGAGCTTGATCAGCTCTCTAGACCTATGTCCGTGTCCAAGTCGCTCGTTAAGCAGGCGAATGGCCAAATTGTACTTCTTGGCAACATACACCCGCATTGCCGCACGGTCGTGCCTTTGTGTATCAGGACAATATGAGTTCCTGGCCATCGTACTAATAGCCAAAGCCGCGTGGTAGATGCATGGCTCGGTGTGTGCATACCGCGTCAGGAGCGCATCCCATTCTGGTACTTCGCAAAAGACTGCAAATTCAGATGTACAGACAATGCGGAAGAATTCCCACTTCTCTGAATCTAGCCCCGTCGCCGAAATCAAGCCACTCGGAGAATTCGAGGGCTTCTTATATAGTCTTGGAGTTGAAGTACACCTCGGCAGGGGTAGTAGACGACGAGTGGCTGTTTGCTCTTCTCTGATTGGAGATTTGCTCTTCTGCTGCTCCTCAGGCGGCAAAGTGAAATCACATATTCGCTGTGTGCTGGTACATTGGACACACGCCGGTTTTGTTTCGTCGCATTTCTTGTGGCGTATTCTAGTGAAAGACGTTTAGTGGTCATATCGTATAGTTGAGTGCCAAAAGGGGCGTAGATATTGTCCATACTTGCAAGTCCGACAGCCATCTCTTGATTTCCGTGCGCCTCTGGCCCCCACACGAGCACGTCTTGGTTTCAGCATTCCGGTTCCGGCTGGCAATGGTGTGTTATCAATTCGGTCGTCAAGGAAGAGTAGAACGCCTTAGCGAGAAGCAAGCGAACAGCCGATTAGCGGCGTACATATGTAGAACGCGATGCGGGCTGTCAATTGGCCGCAGCGCATCTTCACAACGTCTTCAACTGGCGCATGGTCTGGTGCTTGCCGCTGATTCGCTCTAGCGTAAATGTGCAACATGGCGGAGGGTCGGAGTGTTGGTCAGCTTTCTAACGTTGTTCTCTGTATTGCTGAGGCACAGTCGAGGCTTGAATCGCTATTTCTTCGACACAATTCGTGGAATAGGGGGTATTTGTCAATTTCCGTTCCTCTCTTCATTTTCAGAGGAGTCTCACTGATGGCATAGTGACAAGGATGAAAACTAGTGGGTTCAGGCTCCGGCGGCTAATAGTGCAGGCGATTTCGATCGAGCGTCACGCATCTGACACAGCCCTCGACGGCCAACGCTATTGCACCAATCTCGTGCATGATTCATGACTCACGATACGGCACAGCGTCTGAGCACATTGTATATTTCGGTGCCAACAGGCCAAAGACCTTGGTGCTCGATGAGCATACGGCCTGCAAAGCCACTTCCTGCCTTGGCAAAAATGTGCCATCGAGGCTGCAGCATCGCTGCAAGATCATCATGAGTTGATCGACTGTGAATACGGACGTAGACTGGGAGAGGCTGTAGGTCTAAGGCACAGTGGTTCGCAGCCGTGCGCCTTCGCACACATTAAAAGGAAAGGATACTTATCACTGATCAGGCATGAGAATGCTTATTCTGTAATTAGCGGTGTGGCTACGACTTACACGTCAAGGACGTCTCTTCGCAAAACGACCTCTATGGAAGACTTCGGCAGTAAGTTCATGAAAAGTTAATAGCAAGAATTTGCGCTCAACTTTGTCCCGCTGCCGAGCACTATACTGACTACTAGTATGCGCATTTGTCGCGCACTATTGTTCAGTGTACATAGGTAAGTCAATAGATTATTTTCGCGAATACATATCTCTAACGTATAGTCGTAGCCATATCGATATTCACGGGAAAAGCCGTTTCAGGGCCTGATAAGTGGATCACTAATTCATCATAGAGACATGGGATTTGAATAACTAATGCTTATTCAGACATAATTTTGGAGATCTGATAGAGCGAGATATATGTTGGTCGGTCCCTCTGCTGACATAGCAGTGTTTGGAACTTGGCTTGGCTAAACCAACTTACCTAGAGACGAGAGGACTTGTCAACATACTATTCGTATTCATGCACGAGACTTTGACCTTTTATGGCATGAGTGGCGAATCGATAGATTGCTTTCCCAGATGAAGATTCGATACTCTGAAGCATCAACGCCAACGACATCTACCACTGCGAAACAGGCACATTGAGGCTCGGTCCCCAGCATTTGCCGATGGAACCATGCACCCGGCGCTAGTGCACTATATAATGGAGCGGCTTCTGCAAAGAACTGACTCTTACACATGCGACATCGCCACGAAGCTGAATATTAAATGGGTTAGACAGCCTGTGACGCAGATAATATCTGTAAATCTCGTACATTTGGGATTGAGTACTAGTAAACTCTAAAGTCATGAATGGTGTCCGCAGACCATGGGTGATGCAATCGTCGAGGGTGTGTTCTGCTCCAGCGCTCAAGGGGATACCGTGATCTAGTCCAATACCGTTGCCAATGTGTGATTGGACCGTTGCTGTGACTACAGTAAAACTGCCCACTCCAAGCTGATTGGTGAAATATACGATAAGTCAACCCCATATGTGCTGGTGCTGAGTTCACGATGTAAGGGGCACTTAGGAGAGCAGGATGATAATGCGGGAGTCTTATAAGCTATGGCACATTTTTACCCAAGTATCAAACTTTAAGACTGAGGAGTGCAGGTCTGAACTTGGGGGGCAGTTTAAAGAGGATTTCACGAAGTTCTAGTGTGCTTGTTAGCATATTTTAGCACGTACAGGCAGGGCTAGCAACCGACAATCAAGCAATAGCTTGCAGGGTTCAACGACTCTGCTCTATTTTTAGACAATACAGAAATGCGTAGCGTGGAATTTGCGGAGCTTCATGAAAGCGAAACAGCTGGGACAATGTTGTTCTTCTCCGCTGACTTGCTTTCACCGTCAAACCTCGTCGTCGATGCTATGCTGTATTTCAAGCTTGTTTGAGCTTTGCACTTCCATGGTCTTGATCGACGTCCTCGTATAATTGCAAACACTTTACATAAGAAGGGACCATGATGGTTGTGTTTCGAAATCCTTCACTCGCCATTGCGCCTTGCTACATGCAGCAATGGTAGACGACTGGCTCAGGGGGGTCCATGCTCGCACTCGCATGCCACGAGGGCAGCATTTTAGTTTTACCGTGATTAACATCTGGAAATACTGGCTCGAGTGGTTCCAGTTAGATCCGCAAGTCAGGTCCTTTTAGAAGGGTTCTCCACCCGTCGAGGGTCGGTCGTTGTATCGGCTCACGGGCATGGGTACGCGTGTCGGATGTCCAGGTTGAGGATATTCAGTTCAAGGATACCGCATTCCCTTTCTTCTCGAAGGGATTGAGTGCTGTTTCGCCATTTTCTCCAGAATTATTGCCAAGTCTTACTTCTGCGAGGTGTGACTTCCCTTTGTCATGATTTATTTTTTTGCCCGAAGATCGATCAACACGAACGAAGTCGGAAAATAGAAAGATGGTGTTCAAGCGGTTTGGCTTTCTGCCAGCATTGGTACTGCTACGATCCATGGTCCTTGCAGCAGATTCCGACAGTTGCGCATTCGACGGTGGATTCGCTTTGCGCACTCCTAATGCTGAGTGTCCAGAAGATGCTTCAGTCTCGTGCGGGCAGGGCCTTCAGATAAGATGCTGTCCAAGTGGCTTCGAATGTGGTTACAATGACAGTTATTGCTGCGAAACAGGTGAGTCTTGGTCGGCGTCTTGACCGCTTGTACTCGATACTGATGATTTAAAGGCGTGGATTGCAAAGACGAAGCCAATGATCATCCTCAGGTACCAATGCCCCCCCGACAGTGTCCATTTCCGTCCTATCTAATATAATCAACAGTGTCCAGATACGACGTGGTCTGTTTGGAGTTACAACGAAAATGGTACCCTTGGCTGGTGTTGCGACAGCGGATACTTCGGTTTTTCGTTACTGGACGGTTCCGGAGTTGGGTGTCAGGCCGTCGGCGACACGATTGATACCACAAGCAGTAAAACAGTCTACGAAATTGCTACGAAGACAGCCTCAGTATGCTCATCCTCCACGACTTCGGCGACAACCTCGGCGACAACGACGACCACCACCACGGCACCTGCAACTTCAACGCCAGCCGCGAGCACACAGTCAAAAGGATTGAGTGGAGGTTCCATCGCTGGCATTGCCATTGGCGCTAGCGCAGCAATTGTTATCGCTGCTATGGCGGCAAGGTTTTTCCTCCGTCGATCTCAGCAGAAGAAAGACGCTTTACTGCCGGTTGAAGAACTACCAGCAGACAAGCCTGCGGGCGGCGGTGCTGCTGCGGGTGAAGACAAGACAACAAGCCATGATGGAGTCTATGAGATGGAACCAGGAAATGAGCGACACGAAATGCAAGCAGAGAATCAGCGGTATGAAATGGCATCGGAAGATCGACCGTCCGAAATGGATGGACAGAGAGGTGTCGTACATCATGGAAGAGAATCTGAGGAGGTAGAACGTTTCGAGCTGCCATCGGAAAATTATAGGGATTAGTAGCAAGGCGTGCGCAATTCCTAATTCCCCCGATTTGTTGAGCCGCCAATGGCATTAAGCCAAATTGCAACGTTTCTGACATTCCATTCAAGTACTCGATGCTGTTGCCGCGTTGTCTTCGTGTTCTCACAGCTTGGACTTCCATACTAGTACGACGTGGTAGTATTACACGACGACCAGTTATACAGCCGTTCCACAAAGGTTCCACGAATGAACGTCAAATCAAAGAGCCTTCAAAACTGGCTTTGAGACCAGCTGAGGTCACACATTGTGTTTCGAGGTGGCAGTGTCCTGGAGCCGTACTTATTTATCAATTCAATCAACCACCGTTTCATCGTCGCAATCGGTGTATGGGGCAGACCAACGGCGGTTGTGTATTCACTCAGAGGCTTCGACTTCTCGAGGCATTGGTAATGAGCGTTTTCGTGCCGCTTGAGGTCCTGAGCCATTGTATGTTGCTATGGTGTCGTCGCGCTTCATGACACGGTCTCCATAGCTGTGTGCTTTACTCCATCTCCATTATGTGTCTTTGCCGACAAAGCTCCGTATCGAAGCTTAGAGAGAATGGCAGAAGCGGTCAACACGCATGCGCAGGAGAGAAATTTCGGTTGGCCTGACTTCGATAGAGATGGAAATATGAGGTATGGTGAAGGGAATGAAGGAAGACGAGTCCTTAGGCGTGAAGATATGCAACAGCGTTGCCAACGCAATAACGATACCCATTTGGAACAATTCGAGCACTTCAAACTCTACTCACAGTCACCTATATTCCTGCTAAGTGCATGATGCAAGTAGTCTTGTGTGCAAGGGATTGCTCCATGCGACATTGCCGACATTGTCAGATGTCGTCACATCTTAGCTGCTGGAAACATCAGCGCATGTTCTTGAAGCTGATCAAGCTTGACAGGGCTGATGAATTCCCCAACGTCCCCGACCAAGTCGGTGTACTTGAACTTTGCCAGCGGGGAACTGCCGATCTCATACACAGTTTAGGAAGCTCGGATTTCTGGGTGATTGCTCACTTTCTTGGCCACTGCGGAGAGTTTGGGGAAGCGGTTGTCGGGTCAATCCATACTGCCAAGTTCCAACATCTTCAAAATCGCCGAAGTCTTGCTGCCTTGACTCTACCCATATCCCCGTCATCCGTACTGTCCCCGACTGCATGACTTAGTTGCCATACCTATGTTGGCACTATCAAGAACCCCCATTGACATATATGCTATTTGAGGCACCAACAAAGCGCCGGGCCGGTGAACACAGCCAACGGACTTCGTAAAATTGGCCTTAAGAACTTCCTGCATTAGCCGCCGTAGTCTAGATTCTGGGGAGTATTTCCTGACTTGCAGGGGTTCCCCGCACCCGCGCGAATCTCTCTCGGTTCTATTCGCTGCGCATTCCCTGCCTCGCCTGCATTTTTCTACCGATGGGACGTCATCTGCTCAAGCTGCGCCTACTCGCAGCGAGGAACGTCCTTCAAAGGGAGTAGTCTGCCAGGGAGGAGTGGGTGAGCTCTCGTTTCCCCAGGGAAGGGGGAGTACAGAGCTAGACTAATCAAGAAGGTTGCTGTTAAGATGGCAATAAACTCATGTCATCGGAACCTGGACCTCGGGCCTCATCTGATCATGTCGGAGGTCTCGTATTCATATATTGACGGCCCATCCTGGGGCAGGTTCTATACGACATCTTTTTGGAGTACCTGTCTGTAGGTTTTGAGTTCTTCTTGGTTGGCGACCCTGCTGTCGCTTCACGTTTTTGGATTCCCTATAACCTACGGGCGTTATCAAGAATGTTGCGACTTTTTCCCGCCCTTCTTCTGGGCTCACTTGTTGCCGCTTGGAGAGGGCCTCTCGCTAAGTATGCGGCAACATGTCCCAACTATACGGATTATTTCAAGCAACTACATGCGCCCTTCTCTTCTGGTAAATACAACTTGTCGTACATGAGACCCGACGAGGATTGCAGGACGTTTAAACTGCCCGAAATTGAGTCTGCTATTGCAGATATGAAAACTGTGGTCAAAGATCCAGATCTATTCCGGCTGTTTGAGAATTCATACCCGAACACACTGGATACCACTGTTCAATGGAAAGGCTATGCAAACAACGGCTCAACAGAAGAAGTAGGTTTCTTGTCGCTGGTTATTTTGGGATATATGTATTCAACCAAACTATTGACTAACGTGTCTTGTCGATAGCTTGCGTTCGTCATCACCGGAGACATCGTTGCTATGTGGCTGCGCGACAGCGCAAACCAGTTGCGAAGCTATAAGTCCTTCCTGAAAGCCAATTCATCAGCGGACTCGCTTGCATCACTCTATCGCGGGGCCATCAACCTCCAGGCTCGCTACATCATCCAAAATCCATTCTGTAATGCATTTCAACCACCAGTCGAATCAGGACTCTCTCCTACGAAAAATGGGGCAGCCTCGGATGATACAGTCAAGCCGAGCTACTCGGAAAGCTTCGTCTTCGAATGTAAATATGAGCTGGACTCGATATCCGCATTTTTGCAACTATCGTATGACTACTATGAGACGACCAAGGACGCTGAATTTTTCGGAAAATTCAACTGGCCAGCGGCTATTGACACGATCCTGAATGTCACCAAAAGCCTGCAAGTCGGCACGTATGCAGACTCTGGAGCGGTCAATGATTCACCATACACCTTCACTCGAGACACAACTGCCGGCACCGAAACGCTGGCTAACCAAGGCATTGGCAATCCAACGAAGTCTGGCACCGGTCTCGTTCGGAGTGCCTTCCGACCTTCTGATGATGCTACTATCTACCAACTGTTCGTCCCTGCGAACATGATGT
Source organism: Xylariaceae sp. FL1272 (assembly GCA_022432385.1). Classification (NCBI taxonomy): domain Eukaryota; kingdom Fungi; phylum Ascomycota; class Sordariomycetes; order Xylariales; family Xylariaceae; species Xylariaceae sp. FL1272. Next base: position 187,839 of record JAJJXC010000066.1, read on the forward strand.
TCTCCAGCAACCTCGGCAAATGTGCGGAAATCATGAAATTTATTGATGGTGATACGGCACAAGTCATGACGGATCTGGCTAGCGAGGTTCGCGATGGCGTCAATAAATACGGCAAAGCGAACCATCCTGAATTTGGCGAGATCTATGCTTTTGAAATCGATGGGTTCGGATCAACAAATGTGATGGACGATGCCAATATGCCCAGTTTACTAGGCGCGCCGATTCTCGACTTCGTTGATAGTTCAGACGAGACCTACCAGAACACACGCAACTTTGTATTGTCGACCTGGAACCCTTACTATATGCATGGTCCAGTCATTTCTGGGTAGGCACTCCGCACTTTAAGATGTCCAAGTGAGTGCATTTGCTAACTCGTCAATAGTGTGGGCGGTCCACACGTCGGGCCTGGTAATGCATGGCCCATGTCTATCATCGTATCGCTTCTCACTTCGGACAACGACACCGAAATCACATCAGGACTCAAGACGCTGGTCTCGTCGACAGCCCAGCTTGGCTTGATACACGAGTCGATCAATACTTTTAATCAGTCCGTATGGACACGCCAATGGTTTGCGTGGGCGAACGGCCTGTTTGGCGAGATGCTGCTTGGCTTGAAGGACCGGAAGCCAGACCTGCTGAATACGAGCTTCCAGTAGGTCTCGAGCACTCAAATTGTGGGATACGGTCTGGTTGATGGTCCCTTTGAACCAAAGTCCGATTAATAACAAATACAATATTTTATACTGAACCTTTATCGATGACTCTTCGACCCTGGAAAGAACCTCTTATGCTGGCTCGAGGTGACTCAGGACTGAGTCTCCCCACTCATTTTTACCCCATACCTTAGTCTTGTTCGTCAAAAAATAGGACTTGGGAAAAGTCCTACATAAGGTAGAGATGAACTAATTATACCAAATACCTGGCAATTGAGTATAGCCTTTTAGACATTTCTGCAAGGGTTCGTGTTTCAAATGCCAATGAGTCAAAGACCGAACGTAGCATAACCTCTCAAGGCACCATTAGTCAATGCAGTATGTCGCTTAGAGAATAAAACTGTAGGCCCTGACTTTATCGCCGCATCAAATACTACAGAGGTCTCAGCTACAAACACAGTGCGCAGAGGCAACGACGCCTATATTCTGCCTATCACCAAACCCACACCAGCTGCATCTGCGAGGTGCCGGCAAGGTGTGCCTATCGTGTTGCTTGAGAGGTTTGCGAAACCAATCAGGTCGCTAGCCCATGGTCAGGGGCACAGCACAGCTACGGTCCGAGCTATGGGTATTGTGTTTGTGGGGACGGGGAGCTTTTGTTCAGATGCATATTGCATGCAGAAAGCCCTGCGAAACGACTTGGAGGCTCTAGAGCCAGTCTTTAATGTCTTTGTGTGACTTGTCGCTCTGTGCTTGGTTCTGCATAATGTAGGCAAGCTGGACTAAACTAGGACAGAGCCTTTGCTCAATCATCGGTGATGCTCTTGCTGCAGCTTACGATGCCGAATCTTGCCGTCATCGTGGCTGGTCTTGACCGACTTTAAGGACAGGCCGTCACGTAGTCAAGTCGACAGGCATATGCTGGCAGGTTTTCTGAAGCGTGGAGCTCATGATTGGGATTGAATTGCTCAATTAATTACATGGGGTTTGAGTCAAGGTTTCAACCGCAAGTGTGTGTTTGCTCCAAGTTGCCAACGGTGTCTCTCTCCCGCGTTCTTCAGTGTTCTTAAAAGGCTCTTCCAAACAACTGCTTCTCGGCCAATCTGGACATGCCAAATCAAATCAGGAGTATTATTGTCATCCGGAATGCTGTCGCAGCGGTTGTGGATGAGTGGAAGAAGTGTGCTGGCCAGTGCCGAGCAGCGCCAAGTGGTCACAAAGGCCTCTCCACTCTGAGCACTACCAGATGACGGCCGCCTCCAATTTGCTGGCCGTTCGCATTGTCTGACCCAGATCCTTCGCCTCGATCGTTCTCTGCGAGGCCGACAAGTCGTCATAGGCTGGACGGAATTGTCTTATCGCCTGTGCCGGAGTGCTCTGCTGCTGTCGGGACGCTCAGCGTGCCTTGGGGCAGGTAGCATTCATCAGCCTATCTGCTCCAGACATCACGAGTCACACACGCCTCGAAAGAGCTGGATCGAATCATTGCTGCAGGACTGTTCAGGACTTCTCCGGACTACTATGTCTGGTAAGGTTCCAGGTTGCAGAAGCGAAGAAGAAGCGATAAGAACCCAGAGCAAGCTTATCAATGCTTCTGCGTCCGCTGCATGTATTGATCGAGCTTGACCGTTTTTCCACATCTCTCTCTAGCTCCATGCTTCCAAGTTCAACTTGTACCTCTTGATCCCATATCCACAGACTGCAGTGGCCAAACACCGAGGGACGAAAGAGGCATGCCGCGCAGCTGAGCACACAATACAGCAGCCAGCAACACAGTTGAGCTCCTTGCATGTAGACAGCTCTTTTGAGATATTACTTCGATACGTTGTATACTGTAAGTCGTCGCATTGATCGGCCCCTTCGCTTGTACCATGTAGAACAGGTGCCACGCCAGAGCTGCCTCTATTCCCCAATCTCAGTCCCAGATCCCCCAATCCCCGTTAGCGCGCGCCCCGACCGATGACGGATGGCACAAGGGTCGTCCATCATCACGAGGAGCAACCGTCTGACTGGGATTCTGGAGAGCCCGTCCTTCACTTTCGACTTCAACCCGTCCCAAGCACCCATTTCCTCTGCCTCGTTCCTGAGCTCGCCTCATGATGTCTCCCTGACCACCATCCCAATTCAGGGTCTCAACACCCCCCCTTTCAGCTCACCGTCTCGTCCCGTCTGCTAGATGCTCTTGTCTTCGATTCCGTGCGCTGCACATCGTCTCGTCTGAACATCGTCTCCAGCTCGACACAGCTTCACCTCCATCGTCATGTCGCAGCCTGCCTAGTTGTGCATTTTCTGTCCCTGCATCCGTCCGCATCCAGTTAGCAGTGCTGCCTTAAACACCTCTTTACACCCATTCGCTGATAATACCCCATTCAGCGTCTGCCTACCTCCGCATCCCGTTAATTCGACCCAGCACACTGGTCTAGAAGCGACGGATATCTCCCATCCCAAGCCGTCCTGTCCTCCATCAAGCCTGCCCTGCTTGACCGTCGTCGCCACGAACAATGGATGCCAAAGTCCGGTGGCATCATATCGACACTCGTGTTTCCATCCACCTTTAGCATAACTTGCTCAAGAACATCCTCATACAATTCTTGTCGCAAGTGAGTCAGTCGCCAGTCGTAGTCGCTTGTCGGCTACGATAGCTGACCCTGGTCGTTATCGAGCCGACTATCCATTGCCATATTCATCATCGATACTACCGAATAATCACCGCATCACTTACACAATAGCATACTCTTTCGTCCGAACTCGAAGATGCACCAAACACCTCGACCCACACTTCGTGCCGCGTTTCCACCTCCCTCAACATCCACAGGTACAGACAGGACGAGAAGGCCGGGCAGCCCTGCAAGTTCTGGTGCCCAATCGCCAATATCAACTGAAGCCATGCCTCACATGAGCTCTCCAGACACCGAAGGGCCAGGGGGTTCTGTGCCGACCCGCCCCGGAGGCCGTCCGAGTCGGGAGACTATCAAGAAGCTCGATCAGATCATACAGGTTGGTAATCTCCATATAGGTGGGTTCTCATGGCAATGCTAACACTTAGACTCCTAGAATGTTTATTCCAAAGCTGGGACAATAATTCTACAGGAGCGAATGCAGGTAACACCTGTGCTCGTAGGCAAGACTCGCGAGAGGAGAACGAGTAGATGGGTAAGTTAACTCAACATGACGTCTGCGCAATAGAAAATTGCCCGGCTGACAAAAATAATCCTTGCGCAGTTCCAAATAGACACGGACGATATCGATGACTTCAAAGAAGAATTCCGAGTTTGGAAAACCTGTGGTGGTTTTGATAATCGCCCACCTCCATTAATAATTGAAACATATCTTGACACGTCCCGGTTAAAAAGCGGTCAGAGTCTAGTAGCTCTGGACCCAGATGGGCGGCGTTGGGATGTTGTAGAAGCCATCAATTCCTCAGATCAGTCGAGCGATAGCAGCTCAGGGCGGTCGGGTAAACGCATCAATCACGTCGTGTTGGAGCGATGGCGGATCGAATTGAAAGTCGCCCGGACCGATGATATCGAGGAGTTTGGACCTCTGTTGCCAACAGTATACAAGAAAGCCATTGTGTTGATGCGATCTATATATACTACTACGGGCTTCCTACCAGCCTGGAGAATGGCTAGGAACTCCAAGACTAAAGGTGCACACCCTGCCATGTCAATACGATGCAGGGTCTCCGCTGGTGACTCCCGCAGTTTTGGAGCCGAAACATTGCGTACGCCTTTATTTGAGGGCAGAGGCGATGTGTCTACGGACTTGATGTTTGGCGACCTCGAAGTCCCCGTTGGTCGTTTTTACGCCTCAGTGTCCTATCGAAACCAGTGCAACTTCCAGGTGGTTGAGACCGAGTCGCTGCTGAGTTCCCGCATAGGAATGGCTATTTCTGATGATATGTTCAAGCCATCATTACCACATCGGACCCAAAGTCGGCGAGAACCCTACGGCCATGAGATCGGATCTGTGCCATACCAACGTGACCAACGACAAGCATCCGACATTACGGAAAACCAGCAACGCTACGGCAGCTTATCCACTTTCCATGGGGAAGGACCTGTTGGCACAAGTCCCATTTCCGCCCTGCGAGCTGTCAAAGCACCTGGCTCCGACACCTCATCACCTCCCGATTCAAGGCCTGCCAGCACGGAACAGGTCCCACATTCATTACCGATATCCAATCTAGCTAGACGACCATCTCTTCGGGTGACAGCAGAAGGAACAAGCAGGCGCCCATCTGTGTCTTTCCAGTCATCGCCCTTTAAGCACGGGTCATTATCCGGTTCACCTGTACCACGTATGCTTGACCAGGACATACCGCCATCGCCCCGGGCCGGCACTGGATTCAGCACAGCTACTCACGTACGCAACCGTTCATCACTCACAGCAGGAATGCCTGCGTCGCTGCGCGGAGGTCCTCCGCCTCAAGCTACCGCCGATAGTCCCGTCGCTAGCTCACCGAGACCTGCCAATACGAATCGTTTCAGTAGCAGTTTCACGCATCGTCGCAGTCGTCCATCATTTGGTGGTACGAGTAAGGGCGATGATGATCAAGCGAGCAGTGGGAAACAGAGTCTGTCATCCTCGGTGGCGCAGCCAGGATCTGGTCTCCTTAATGAGGCTAGCGCCGGAGGCAGCTCAGGCTCGTTTCAAACCGACGATGACAGCATCCAGGAATTTCTCAAAGCACTTGATAGCAAGCGGACGCTTCAAAGCTTCGAGCCGTCGAAGAAGGGTGAATCGGCCACCAAGAGGACTACTGCGCAGCTTTCCAAGTTTCATCTCATGCGCGAATCCAACAATGCTCTCACCGAGTCCATGAACTCATCCGTACAGTTGCAGAGGTCATCGAGTACGTCCAGTCGACAGCTAGCTAATGTCCCAGGGATGTCGGTCTCGTCGTCGCCAGGAAAACCTCTGTCCCCGCATACGCCTCACACGCCTGCCATCCCGTCTCGTCTTAGTGAGAACTCGAGCGTGGACTATGCAGCACCTACACGAGCAGTACCGCGATCTCATCAATATTCTGACCTTACGGAAGAGCCACCCGCAAGTGCACCAGTAACCACGTTTGAAAGGACTACGGCGATCGATATACCCATGTCACCTCGTCCGTATCCCCACGCGCGGCGATCGAGCTCTGCCGCTCACCAACCTCGCTTATTAACCGAGGACGAGACGGACGAAGCTCAGCGTAGTCTCAGTCTCGGTGCAGAGGAGCGTGATGTGCCCAGCTTGAGCGTGTTGCTTGGACGAGCGGCTGCTGAGGATGCCGAAGCGACAAGCTCATCAGCGCTGCAGCCACCAGCTGACATCCGGGCAGCAGGATCACCCGAATTGGAAGGACAGGTATCATCATCGGCTGAACGAGAAGCGCGACCACCCAAAAGCCTGTTCAGCGGCCTTTCCAGCTCGCCTTACGGCAGGCGATACGGTAGTAGTGCCGGCCGAGGAATCACACCGCCGCAGTCTGGAAGTGGCAGTCTGGTAGGGTCTAGTGGTCGCTACAGTCGCGGATACTCTCGTGGCGGTGCCAGTGGTTCAGCACCGGGCGCCGGCTCGACAGAGGAGACGGAAGAGGAGCCGCTACTTTTCGACATGTCAGAAATCAACCGCGAGCAGTCACGCCGCAGCCTAGAGGAAAGCCGAGATCCTCGCGGTGGCGGCTTCGGCAGCGATCGAGGCAGCTACTTTTCGGGCCGTGGCAGCGGTAGTCGCCGCTGGTGATGATGCTGCGCAACAGGCCTGCTAATCACTACGTTACCTCGTTACCTGACCCGATTTTCAGACGCTGCTACAAGCCGTCTTGATTTATTAATGCGAAGAGGAGACCGCAAAGGTTCTTGTCAAACGCCAGGGGTTGAGCACTTTGCTGATGTTTCTATTTTACAACACACAAATTGACACCATTTGGATCAGGCCCGAGTTTCTTGGCGGGAATCGGCGTTCAGGGTCTGGGCCAGCGCCCGGGAGGCTCATCAGCAGCCACGGCACGTATAGGTGAAAGGCAAGGGGGCGGCAGGAGTCTAGAGCTGGCATGGAAGGGGAAGGATAATACTTGGGCCCACGCTCGAAGAAGACCCGCCGGCGTTTTAGACAGGATGAGATTCTCATTCTACTTGTATCTGGCAATTTCTGTCGGGTGGCTGTATGGTGTATCTGTACACTGGATGTATCGTGTGTTGGACTAGATACGCATGCTGGCCTGTATGAGTAGAACCGGCAGACAGCGAGCAGCCCTTGAGAGGGGCAGCTTGTACATGCCGAGATTGAGAATTGAGATGTAAATTCACGTCAAACACATATTGCTGAAACACAAACCTGCGGTAATGAGTGATGTGGTATGGATTGACCATATGGTTGCGGATTGAGTTAATGTTCTGGCTCATTGGTATAATATCAAGCAGCATGGAGGCTTAAGTATCAGACGATGGAGCATAAGTTGTATGTTTTGCTTAAGAGACCCTGATGGATCAGACACTAGAGTCGACGAGAAGATTAAGATTTTCTTTGTATACGAGCTATCACATCCCTTGATCATATACAATGACTTTGTATCATCTCTTGATAATTAGTAATGAGTTGATGGCAACGTTAATCAAAATGCACCCACTAGTCGCATCGAGCCATCATGATGGGCGCATTTTGGTAGCCAGTATAACGCCAACAAGGCACCCATTGAATCAAAGGAGCTGCTAGTTAACAAACTCGCAATAGTGTGAAATTTGAAGGTCTATGACAATGAGGACGCAGAATAGTCTTTGTGGCGAAGTATTAAAGTGAGGCGTCATTGTTGTGCGAAGCAGTGCTCGGCAGTGTTGGAATCGTCTTGGCATTTATAAAGTTGCGGAGAAGGGGATGCATCGTTGCTGTTTATAGAAGTTCACATTCGACTGCCTGGGCACTTTAAGGGAAGCAAAGCTGAGCTGCGCAGGGAACTAGCAATACTCAAAGTTGTGTACCCGGATTGGGAGGCTTGGGTAGGTAGGCAGGCTCGGCAGGTTTGCAAGCTGGAGGGGCTAGAGTTCGCCGCTACGGCACTACGTAATCCGCCCAGGCTGCAGCGATGCGGCGGTACTATTAGAGGTCGACATACAGGTGGGACATGGAAGTACGGCACATCGTCATCCCAACTGCAACCCCCGTCATTCACTCACGCACTCGCTCACTCGCTTCGTTACCTGCTTCACCTGACGCCGACCGACGACTACTCCATAACCGTCGTTCGCCACGCACGCATAGACCTCCCCACCTCTGCAGCTCCGGGTCGCGATCCAGATATCACCTCCAACGGCAACACACCTTCTCTTACCGGAGCCCGACAACGACCGGCAAACATCGTGAACCCGCCACTACAGCAAACCGCCACCATGTTTCGCGGCGCTGCGATCAGCCCGTACGATGAGGGCATCAGTAAATACCCCCCCTCCCAGCGCCAAACTATAGCACAGTAAATACTGATTTAAGCTCGTCTCTGCCTACAGCTAAGGCGACCGACGAGAATCTGACCTCAGAAGACTGGGGCGCTATCATCGATCTATGCGACAAGGTCTCTTCCGACTCAAACGGTCCCAACCAGGTCACCCAGGGCCTAATCAAGCGCCTGGCCCATCGCAATGCCAACGTCCAGCTCTACACACTTGAGGTACGTGCCTATAATTCGGTACAAACGGACATCCGTAGCTGACTCTTGACATCACCCCCATCAGCTTGCCAACGCCCTCTCCCAGAACTGCGGCAAGGCCATGCACCGCGAGCTCGCCAGCCGCTCCTTCACCGACGCCCTCCTCAAGCTCGCCAACGACCGCAACACACACCAGCAGGTCAAGGCCAAGATCCTCGAGAGGATGCAGGAGTGGTCCGACATGTTCAGCAAGGACGCCGACCTCGGTATCATGTACGATGCCTACTACCGCCTCAAGCAGTCCAACCCGGCCCTTCAGCCCCCCTCCGCCCCGCAGAAGACTGGCCTCACCCAACAAGATCGCCAGAAGGAGGAGGAGGAGCTCCAGATGGCCCTGCAGCTATCCTTGCAAGAGGAGGAAAGGAAGAAGGTCCCTAAGAGCAACGGAGGACCGGGCCCGTCCAGTTCTGGCCAAGCACAAGGGCAGGCAGCGGCATCGAACGAGAGGACAGAGTCTATCCCGTCTCACCCTACGGGTACCACAGCCGCCACCGTTTCCCGTGTACGCGCGCTATACGACTTCGAGCCCTCCGAGCCTGGCGAGCTGAGGTTTAAGAAGGGCGATGTCATCGCCGTCATGGCCTCTGTTTTCAAGGATTGGTGGAAAGGCTCACTCAAGGGCGAGACCGGCATCTTTCCTCTCAACTACGTCGAAAAGCTCAACGACCCTACTCCCGATGAGCTCCAGCGCGAAGCACAGATGGAAGCCGAAGTGTTCGCAGAGATCAAGAACGTAGAGAAATTACTCACCCTACTAAGCACATCTAATACCGCACCAAGGGAAGAGGATAATGAGGAGATTTCTGTAAGGCTCTCCTGCGCCCAAATGTATAACTGAATTAGTACTAACCGACCTAGAAACTATACCACCAGACGTTGGCTATTAGGCCAAAGCTAATTAAGTTAATTGAGAAATATTCGCAAAAGAAGGACGACTTCACACAACTAAACGAGAAGTTCATCAAGGCGCGGAGGGACTACGAGTCGTTGCTGGAATCGTCCATGGCTCACCCGCCAGCGCACAACTATCACCATTACGGAGGGGGGCATCCCATGCCGCAGGGCTACGGTGGTCCGGCTGGCCAGCCAGGCCAAGGCTACGCTCCTCCCGGTCCAACGCCGGGCCCGCAAGATCCTCAGAGATACTATACCCCCGGTCCGCAAGGGCCCCCTCCACACGGTATGCCCTATCTGACCGGACAGCCTAGATTTTAGCTCACTCTGTTTCAGAGCATAACCAGTTTCAGGCTTCATCACCTGCTCCTAACTTTCAACGGCCGGGACCCGGGAACGCGCCTTTTTATCTGCAAGGGGCCGAGGTTCCTTCTCAAGCCTCCCAGGCTCCGACGCAACAATATCCCCCTCAAGGAGCTCAGCAGCCGCCCTCACAACAGTATCCTCCGCAAGGAAACCAACCCCCACCTCAGCAATACCCCCCACAAGGACCTCCTCAGCAACAACAGCCTCCACAGCAGTATCCTCCTCGTGATCAGCCATCGAGGGTAGCTGCAGGTAAACAACCAGCACCTCTCCACGCCTCCAGTCCGCCTCCCCAGCAGCAAACGTATCAGCCATATCCTCAGGCTGCACAGCTCGCGGGTCAGAGACCACAAAGCACGTATGGAAACCCACAGGAGCTGTCGACACCTGCATACGATTCACCCGTCGCTTCACACAACAACGCATCAGCACAAGATCCTTATTCGGCATCTGTGTACTCGCAAGAGGACCCATATAGCTCGCCAACGGCACCCGCATCATCAGCTTCTCCACCAACAGTCGTACCAACACCACTCATGATCGCATCGCACCCAGCACAGCATCCGTCGCAACCGCAGTATAACGCGTATCACCCACCCAATCAGCATCAGTATGACAGCGGTTCGGCACCACCGCCTATGCCGACGGGGGCAGCGCCTCCGATTCCAGGATCTGGTGGGATGATGAGCCCTCCGCCGCTACAGCCGGGTGGACCACATTATAATGCTAGGCACAGTTTGCCTAGCCAGAGTACACCGCAGCAAGGCGGGTACAAGGCTTATGTACCGCCGCCGGCTGGCGCGGAACCGAGTGCGCCGCAGGATTTCTATCGGTAGAGTGGTGGCTATTAGGGGATTGAAGGATGGTTAGGGGATGAGGATGGGATAAGGATAGAATGTGAGGGAGGAAAAGACCTGTGTATGTCCAACAGCATCGGAATGTGAGGTGATGGGAATGAGAGTGGGGGACAGAGTGAGAGCGAGAAAGGGGAGGGTTGTAAGTGATAGGAGAACTGAATATATTGCATGAGTACAAATTTTTATTCGCAACTTTGTGAAGTGAGATGTCTAACGTGGTAACATTGGATTTGCATGGGAATGGGGTGAGTGAGGAACTTGTTAAGGGGTTGATATGATTGGATTGGGGTTAAGACAGATACGCTTTTGAAGGCGACAGTGGTCGAGGCTACGGTCTCTTGTCAGTGTTGCTTGATAGGGATAATGTGTGCTGGACTTTGATATTGTTTTATGTAGCGTGACTGCTTCTTTGGGAGGTGACGGATTATTATAAGGGATTTGCGAGCTGCCAGCTTGAGAAGGTCAGGTCGGTGAGTGGTACATCAGCGTAAACCCATATGATTACAAACCGGGGACCATTGAGAATTCTAAATAAAGGGGGGGAAAATAAGGAAAAGGGGGGAACAACGAGAATGGGATTAAACCCTAGGTCTAGTAGTGAGATTGAATATTATATGTCGACCAGTACATTGATTCGATGATGATCCATAGGTTGGTTGGGGATTGGGTGATGGTCTTGAAGGTGTAGAATATAATTATGCGCTATTTGCCGGCTGACCCAGGCTGACCCAGATAGTGATGCTCTTGTTGTTGTGTATTTATCGGGTTTTGGTAATGTTGGAAGGGGGAGGCTTGCTGCGGAGGCTTTCTGTAATAGGACTTTTTGATTTGATGATATATGGGGTAGATGTCTTGCGTCGTGTTGTGTGGTTGTATTGGGGTTGTGATTGTGTAGATGTAGGTGGGTGTAGATGCGGCAGGGAGGTTGGCGCGGACATAGATATTGGTACATGGAATGTGGTGATGGCTTCATGTGTTCATGTGAGATGTGGGCGAGTGACGGATCGGGTTGCAGCTCTTGAGCTTGACTGAACGCCGCTTTGGAGGGTGATAGCTGGGAGAGCGAGAGCAAGAACCAGCCATTCTACCAGAGCGGTGCAGGATCTGTTAAGGCATCGAAGCGCCCTTTCTTTCCCTCCTGAGCATGGGCATGTACTGTAGACGTCAAGTTGGGAAGTTAGGTATTCGTGACCAGTCGTCGCAGCACTCGCAGCAGTTACGAGCAAAGACGTGGGAATTTTCCAGTGAGGCATGTACATATATCCAAAAACCAAGTCAAATACTCACCAATGAGTACCACGTCCAGTGGCTCGGTGGACCGAGCGTCAGACTATATTACTAAGTAATAGGGCGTACACCCTGAAGCAGGTGGTAGATGGATGCAAGCGACGCAGTGTCGCGATCATTCGGACGCCGTTAGCTTGTGGATAGCTGTGCGTGTTGACGCATTTTTTTTCTGGCTTTTTTTGTGAGGAATGTAGTTGTGGTTGTGTTATGGAGGTGTAGAGAGAGGTCGAGGTGCGGAAAGGATGATGCTGAGGGACGCTGTTCAATTCCTGGGGTGGGCGGTGGTGATTGTTCTCTTTTTGTTTCAGATTTGAAGGTTCGGGTATGAGCTGGACTACATGCTTCTCTTAGTTACCTGTTCCCTCTTAATTTTCATGCAAGAACAGAAATAGAGGCACACAAGGTGGTAGAAGAAGGAAAAAGATGATGATCTAGCCCCTTTAAGGTAGGAATATCCTATTATCGCCGACTCGAGCAGAGCGAGTAAAATAAGAATCATGTTGATGGAAGCACTCGCATGCCACTAGGTACCCAAGTCATGGTTCAGATTTATTTTTGTTGAATAGGCTCTGTGCGCACTAATAGGCAGATACAAGTAACTATACGATTGATTTATTTATGTCTATCTCTAAAAAAAAGAAATCCCTAGAAAGGATTTCGTACGAAATATATATACCTTCGTACGGGATATCCGACGTACGTATAACTTGCTTACGTCGGCTATCCCGTAACCGTTATACGTAATACTTATTTACGCCGGTTATTTCTTACCCGACGTACGTACTATGTACGTACTATTTACTTATATCGCACGTGCTATTCACGACGGCTATCTAGTATTTGCTTTGTTTTTGCTCGTATAAAGCAATTGTTTTTTTGTATTAAATAAAAGGCTTTTTACGTAATAATAGTTAAATATTGGCAACTTTTTTTTTACGCAAAGTAGCTGCTTCTTTTAATACTTTATACGTTATATTTTAATAACTGTTTGTTAGAATAATTACGTACGTATTATACGTTTAGTTTTCTATCGTTCGAACTATTATTATAGTTATAAACTGCCGTAAATTACATCGTTAGTGATTTAATTATTCTATACGTAATAAGACTATTATAAATATAAAGTAATATAATTATTACTAAGTTAAAACTTTTATATATAACGTTAAATATTTTTATATGATCAAAGTTCTTTTTTTTCTTTTTTCCGTACGTTATTATTCTATTTTATCTTAATTATTTCAAATTTTATATAATTAAACATAGCCTTTATTTATCTCGCTTTCTTTACTATCGTATAAAATGGCTGCTTTTTTTAATTAAGGCTTTAGCCTTTTAAATCCGAATAATTTTGTTTTTATCGCCGTTGTTGCTAGCCAGCTTTTTATTTTTTTTATCGGAAGTTTTGCTGTTTTAGTTAGTACGTTTGTCGTATTTTAGCCGAACCCTTTAAACTCTGTAGTTAACGGAGTCTAAGTTATCAGGCGATAGCATTTCGGCCCGTACCAAATCGCTATCGTCGGGCTTTAAGCCTATTAAATTATCGGTGCTCTTAACGCTAATAATATTATAACTTAATACTATTTAATTCTAAATATACGTAGTTTTATACGTAATATAGCTATTAACGTACGTAATTATATAAGCTTTTATTTTTGTTTTTATTTATTCGTATAATAAAACTAAAAGCGCGCTTTTTACGTAATATCGTTTTAGAATATTAATATTTTATACGCTTTAAGGCCTATTAATATATAAAAAAATTACGCTTGTATACTACGTCGTGATTTATATTTTTACAGCATAATAATATCGTTTTGTAGTATTATTTCTGTAATTAAGCCGTATAACGCTTATTAGCGTTATATTACTGCAGTAATAACAACCGGCTACTATACCGGTACTCCGTACAAGCAATATATATATATATCCCGGGTTTTTTTAATAGTTTATACGTTAATTATATTTATTATTTATATATTACTTATTATATTTATTACGTATAAAATCGTTAGCACTAGGGTAGTTTGTTTTCGGTAGATAGTACGAAATAAAAAGTAAATAGTATAATGTTTTTATTTTTATAGTTACAAATTGAATTTTTTTTTTTCTGTTTTAAATCAATGTTTTAAAAACGTGATATTAAACGTATAATTATATTTTATACGATAAGATAATAATTTTTCGCACTATTTAAAAAAATAGGAAAAAAAATTAATATAGTATAAAAGAAAATATACAAAAAAAATAAAATATAAATTTATTGTTATTAATTTAATTAATTAACGAATGCCTCGACTTATATAACGAATCGATTAGTCGTAATTAATTATATAAACGTTTAATTAAGGTTTTTTTCGTAAATACGTTTAATAGATTATTTTTGCTATTGATTTATCGTACTTTTGAAATTTTACGATTTTTATACGTTTTACGCAGCGACATTATATTAATTATTAGCCGTTTTTCGGTGGTTATTCTTAATTTTACGAAGTATTTATATAGTAAACGTAAATTAAAATAAATAACTATTAAGATTTAGTTTAACTTAAACGTACGAGTAATTTGTTGTAACGTTGTATTAAAAGCAATAACGTAATCGAAACTAGTTATTATACCGTATAATTTGTTTATAAATACGTTTTTTATAACTTTTTTATATTTTGAAAAACTTCAATATACGATATTGCTGTAGATTTTAAAGCTGTTGTTTATACGTATTTCTTTAGCTAGTATGACTAAAAAACCAAACTGCGATAAAAAATCCGCGTTATTTATAAAAGATCTGTCGGTAAAGATAAACAGTTTAGTACGAATAAAATCGAGCGGAATAAACTACAGGCCGCGCGATAAATTCTTTATTTACTATTTTAGTTATAGGTTTAATATTTTAATATGCTTATTTTTTAGTTCTATAATTTATACTGCGATAAAAAGATCGTACGCCGTTTTGGGCTAGTATATTAATACGATATATGCCTTTTTTACGCGTTATACTACGTAGTTTTATAACGCTGTATATATAATTAAATCAATTTTTAATAACTACGATATTTGGCTTTTTTATGCGAAAAAGATATTTTTGCTTTTAAATAAAATACAGCCGCCGTTAAATTTTATGGCGACGCCTTATACGAACGTAGTTTTCGGTTTTATATAAAACTTTGCTTTTTTTAATTTTCGCTCTTTTAGTTCTGAAAATTCTAATATAACGAAGCTAAATATATCGTTAGTTTATAACGTAATAATATTAAAACCGTTAGGCCTTTTTTCGGTTAAAAATAAATATAAATTATACGTTAAAATATATATCCCGAGCTTTTTGCAATAATATATATTAAACGTTTTATACTAATATAGGCCTAACTCGGTTAAGCTATATAAAGGCCGTATAAAACGTAATAAAATATTTATTAAATATTTATTCCGAATTTTTTTCGGAAGTCGTACGTAGATAAATCGAGTTAACTTGTTCGTTATTTATATATACGCTTATATAATATTTTTTAATTTATTTTTTATTCCGTACGACTAAATTAACGTAAGGCTTAAAGCTAATATAAAACGTTAGTTATTTTGCTAAATCGTTAAAAACTAAATAAAAAGTGTTTTTTTTTTTTTTTTTTTTGTATTTTTATACGACTATCCTAGATTTTTTATACAGGACAGTTATTTTTTTTTTAACTTTTTTTACTAAACGTATATCGAAAATACGAAAAATTTTTAATATATCGTCGGAATACCGTACGAAAATAAATACATTTTACGCTAATAAATTATTAATTTTTTTTATATCCGATTTTTCGAATAGTTTACCGGGCGTATTAATTTTTTTATTTTAATAAAGTTATACTATAAAAATAAAATCTGATTTTTCTTTTTCGGTAAAGAATGCTTATATAATAAAATGTTTTTTTAAACGTTTTTATCTGCGTTTTGGCGGATTAAAAGCTTATTATAGTTTTTAAAATATAATTTTTAATAAAATGTTTTATTGTATAATAAGCATTTCAAGTTTTATATTATTATATAACGGCCGATAATACGGCTTAACCTATATATAACGGAATTTTTAACCGTTGTTTAGAATTACGTTTTATTTTTCGATTACTACGACTTTAAATAGTTTTTTTTAGCTGCTTTTTTTACGTTATATAAATATTTTTAATTATAAAAAAAACTAAAGAACGTCGTACGATAGGCCGTTTTATATATTTATTATACAGTTAACGTTTATTTTTATACGTTTTTCCCGAATTATTTTCGTAGTTTTTTAAATTGTTTTTATTTTTTATATAATATTTAAAAAAAGGGAAAAAATTTGTCGCAATCTTAAAATAAGCTCTAAAAACTAATAAAATAAGTACTAAACTATTTAAACTAGCCGTATTATTTAAAGCTTTTATTATAATTTATAAAATCGTATAGTCGTTTGTTATATTTAAAAGTTTTTCGTATAAAATATTAAACGTATAATAAAATAGCCTATATGCCCGTTTAATTTTCCCGATATTTTAATAGGCTTTAACCGGGATTTTTTATACGAAAATTTTACTAATTACGCGTTATTCTAAAAATTTTTAAACGAAAAGTTTTTACTAATATCGTACGTAATTACGTTTAATAGTCTTTAATATATATAAATTTAATACTAATATAAGGCGTTTTAAGTATTTTACGCAGAAAAAGATTTTAAAAACGTAGCGGCCTAAAATCCCGTTTTAGCGTCGATTACGTATAATATAGGCTTGCCGTTAATATATATAACGTTAATAACTATTTCGTAATTAAAAAATAAATCGTTTTTAATCGAAAACTTAAATTTTTAAAATATTATTATATATAATTAGCAATAATAGCAAATTTGCTTAATTTTATTAAAAACTTTTAAAAAAACGTCGTAGTTTGTTTTTATTAATAAGTTATAAAGTTTTTTCGCGCGTTAGTAACTTATTTTTTTATATACTCGCCGTAGTTCTGTTTCCGTAAAATATAAAGTTTATTTTGCGCGACCGAAATAAAAAAATCCGTAGCTTTATTTTTTAACTATAACGTACGATTTGCCGTTTTATACGATCTTATTTATTAAATTATTATAGTACGCTTTTTATCGATTTATATTATATAATAAAAATAAAAAAACGTAAAAACGTCGAGGATAAAAAATCGAATTAGACTAATTAGCGTATCGACTTTAATTTTTCTGATCGATGTTATATTTTTGGCTTTTCTAAATCGTACGGAAGTTTTTTTAAAAGTTTAGTCGATTTTTGTTTTCGGAAACTTTCGTACGTATACTAATATTTATAACTTGCCGACAGTCGATGTTTATACAGCTTTTATATTTTAAAAAATATTTTAGTAAATATTTTCGTACGGGTTTTTTAGTATAAAAACCGATATATCGTACGGTTTTGTACTATTATATAAAAGATTATTAAGTTTTAAAATATTTTCTTAGGTTATTTAGTATATATATAATTAGTTTATTATATAGTACGAAATTTTAGTTTTTTATTTTTCGCAAGCTTTTTTTTTTTTTTCGTTTTTTTTATATAGTTAGTTATTTTTATTTCTTGTTTTAGAATATTTTTCGAAATTAACGACGTAAATATTAACTTTTTTATTTTACATACCGCTATATTTAACGAAATATTGCTTTATATAAGCAATCTTTTTTTTAAAGTGTTTTATAAACTAGTAATCCGGTTTAAAGCATACGAAGTATTTTTTGTTTATATAATTAAACGGACGTTGAAATCCTAGACCGCGAAAACTATATAAACCGCAATACGTACGACTATAAAATAATCTTTTATTACGTTATTTTTATATATAGTTATTACTATATTTTTATCGTTATAATACGTATAAAAGTTTTTGTTTTATATAAATTATAGCCTGTTTTTTTATTATACTAAAACTTATATTACGGTATAGAAATTTAAAAATAGTTTTTTGTATAAGTTTTTTGTATTAATTAACGCTTGTTTAAATTCGGGCACGCCGCTATATATTTATGCGATAGCCGAATATAATTAAATCTTTTTTTTTAAATTTGGCTTAAAAGCGCGTTAAGTCGTGCGGAAAATTTTAAAAAGCTGTTTTAATGCTTTTAGTTTTATTAATGCCAAATTATTTCGTATAACTTATTAAAAGTTCGTCGTAATTTATTTACTTTAATACGAAATATAGTTTATTTTCGTATTAAAATATACGTTAAGCGTATTATATATTTTTTTTTACGTTATTTCCGGGTTAATACTAGTTTAAAAATACGACTTAATAAAGCTTAAAAAGATTTAGGGAAAAACTACGTAGTAATAATTTTCTTTAATTTTTAAAACTTAATATAGCCGTATAAACTAACGTATTTTATCCGATAATATATTATATAAAAAGTTAATAAAGTTTAAAAAGCTTTTTTATAATTTTTAAAAAGCTATAAATTTATATAAATCGATTTAACCGTTTGTAATATTATATTTTAATACGATAAAATTCCGTAGTATATATTAAAATAGGGTTTGCCGTGTAATAAAAAACGGTCGGAAAGTTTAAAACTGTTTATACGGTTAGTTTTTTCGTAATGATTTTTTAATAGTTTGTTAAATATCCGGTTCGGGTAATTTTTAAAATCGTAATAATTAAATTGTACGAAGCTTTTAATAGTAAATATCGGCTATTATTTATTTGTTTCGTATAAGTTTAACTAATTTTACGTTTAAAGTACTATTTTCGAATTATATTTTTTATTCCGTTAGTTATATAAGAAATAATTGTTTTACGGTTTATGTAAATTTATCGAACTAAAGTTCTATTTAGTTTTTAAAAAAAATTTTAAATAAAAAAAAACAAATAATCGCTTATTATATAAATCTATTTATACGATAATACGCAATAAACTATATACGTTGTTATAAATTTGTTAAATAAACTATCGGATAATTTAAAGTCGTCGTCGTTTTTTTATTCGTTTAGTATAAAGTGTTTTTTAACGGTATTTTTGCTAAGGCCGCATTATAAAACTATTTTGGCCTATAAAGCCAATTAGTCGGACAAAATCTAAAATTTGTTTTCAGTTATCGTACGGAGTTTATCGTATAAATCGGCTTATTATTTTTTTCGAATATAATTCGAAATAAATTTTTTTAAGTCTTTTTCGTATAACTTGCCTAAACCGGAAATATAAAAAAGAAATAAAGCAAAAGCGTAAAATCGTATTATTATAATTTTCGATTAACTGCTTTTTCCGTTTTTACTAATTTATAATCGCCTTATAACTATTAATTAGTATTAAATAGGCTCTATACGTATTAATAGGCAAATACAAATAACTATACGATTGATTTATTTATGTCTATTTTTAAAAAAAAGAAATCCTTAAAAAAAATTCCGTACGAAATATATATACCTCCGTACGGAATATCCGACGTACGTATAACTTGCTTACGTCGGCTATCCCGTAACCGTCGTGCGTAATACTCACTTACGCCGGTTATTTCTTACCCGACGCACGTGCTATATACGTACTATTTACTTATATCGCACGTGCTATTTACGACGGCTATTTAGCATCTGCTTTGTTTTTGCTCGTACAAAGCAATTGTCCCTTCGTACCAAATAGAAGGCCCTTCGCGTAATGATGGTTGAACAATTTTCGAATATGCGGATAGCTGACCGTCAGGTTGCTGCTGGAGCTCCTTCCTGTGCGCCGCCATTCAAACGGAGTCGTTGATATTCTACAGCCTAATTGTAGAGTTTTCGTTGCGCGTATACTCCGGTCGCCGTCGTGACTTATATCGGGACGCCATGCTTTAAAGAACAGATAGAAGAGGGAATGCCAATCTGAATGTTGAACTTCATTGGCAGCTACTAAGTAGTTGGTCATTATTTCTACTTTTCCTGAATGTACTTTGAATTGGTGCTCTGAAGCACTTTTCGATCCATTCTATAGGGACTTTTGCTTTGTTTTCTTTGGCAGCAACTACTAAGCTCGAGAAATGACGGCGGGATTGTTCGCCGGAGATTGGCGACACATGTTTGACAATTTCAGAGATCCGAGATGGTATGGAGGTAACAGGTGAATATTTCCGGAAGTAGCAGCACTGGTTCACTACTTCACTCTCACAGGACGATTTTCTAAGCGATGAGGAAGTCGTGGGTTCGATGTCAGTTTGTATAGTACATTTCGTACGGTAATCGTACTTCCTGTTTGCCCATTGCGTTAAGAAAGAACATCACCCTACTTTAGTCCGGAGTATACTCTGGCGGAGAATAGATTCTGATGGCAATTACTCGAGAAGGTTGACTCTGGGTTTTCACCGTTGCTTGCAGATTTCAATATTGGGATTCACACAAAAAAGGCAGATAGTGATAGTCACGTATGATTCAAATTTCTTATGTCCCATATATGGCGTAAGACCCCGACTACACCACCCTCGTCGGAGTCTTACTTACATCATCAAGATATATCCCTCACACGGTTGAAGCCACATCGGTAGACACAAAGGCCCTACAAAGACTCCCTGACGATGGCCTCACCCCCACCCTCTAAAAATCCACCGGATTCCAGGAGCTTCGAAATCCCACCAAATCGACATTGTGGCGAATTTGATCTTTGTTATATTACCCCACTGGAGAATATCTATGACGCCGGCACATTTGAGTGTCCCTTAAGGGATAACCTGCTCATCTGCTGGCATGTAATGAATGATCATTCGTTTCTCGAGCCATAATCGAGACGAGCATTAATGGTGTATTTATGGGCTTATTGATCCGGTTGTTCAATCTCAACAGACGATCGAACAGAAACTCCGCGGCATATCTACGGAGAGGCAGCACAACATATGCATATCTGAATACTTGGCTTATGTACTATGTTATTACATTTTGTGGACAGAAATGTCTTCGTCAAAGTACAAGACCTCCATGGTGCTACAATACCAGGCCTTAATGCCGGCGAGCAATTACGAAGCGGAAGTTACGTAGAGCGTTAGTAAACATGCTTGTGCCAGTGACGGAAATGGGTTTCATCTACACTATGTATTTGTAGATATCGAGAACCTAATCAGGGTAGCTAAATTCGAAGGCTTAAGTTCTCAACGAGAAATAGCCCCTCAATAGTCGCAAGAGCAAAACGTTGATGCCTTTATAATATGGAATTTAGAGAACACCTATAGTGATCTCAGTGTAGTGATAGCCTGTGTAGCTACGTAGCAGGAACCTGTATTGATAACGACAAATGAGCTGCTTTACTCTAAAATATTCCTCTGCCGTGACGACTTACGTCCTGCCTTATCAGTCTACACCATCAAGAGCGTAACACACCGCCCCTACCGTACTTGACAGATCCGCACGGCATCGCGGACCGTGGGAGCGGTAGAAGGCCCAGGCCATCCACTATGCCTGTCTATGATGCGTCTCTCTATGTCTAACACCCCACGGTACCCCATATAAATCTACAAAGCGTAAGACCAAGAAGGCCGCCATGACCCAGATGCTGCAAACGAGTATCAACATTCCACTCCTATGGACGCCACCGCAGACGACCTCATCTATTCACTTAGTGACCAAAAAGGGGTAGAAAGCTGTATATCGAGTATCGCCACCTCATCGAACGAGAACATGCCATAGGATCCGCACACATGACCTCCCTATTCCAGCAGTCGCTACACCCACGACATGCCGAAAGCCGTGGACCTCCGAGATGTCTTCCCTACACAGTGCCCTAAAGACACTCCCAAGCAAAGGCCCAGAAGCAAGACGATCCACATATCAGCTGGGACCCCTGATATTGTGGTTAGGAATATCGCACCGTGTTTAGACAGGTATTGTTAGGTGTTTTACACAAACACGAAGATGGTATGTGACAAGGATATAACGATACTAAATCAAGCATAGTAGCTCCTTATGTAAGTCGCGGCTAGCGGAGTCACTCTACTGTAGAATCAACAGATCTCTCGAGAAGGTTGAAGAGCAGGGACGAATCCAGGCCCAGGCTCTTCCTCGTAAGTAAAAAGCATTATACATAGGAAGTCATTGTCAGGATTCATAACCTGGCTCAAGAGATGTATGCATACCTCTGCGGACTGACCGCCACGGAGTTACGAGTTTCCGCCTTCACCTTAGATACACGCCCAAGAGTTCTACTATTCCACGCGTTCACATTACTGCGCCACAGTCTGCAGGTACGGTGATGACGAGTATGCATGGAACGTGCGGGAGACGGAATGTAATATTCGCATGCTTCGGCAGCCGATCTCCCAGTGCGATTTCTGCATTACCACACGTACACGTGGCAGTGACGATCGCTATGTTGTTGTGAAACTTTCCAGATCCGTTCACGAGACCGTTCTCGGTATCGTAAAGCAATAGATGAACGTGTGGTAAACCGTAGTGTGTCTTGTACCTGGGCTGTCAGGCTTGATCTCTTCGGTCACGTGATTACTCTGCAGTGGTCTTATTTGCATCCTTCGGGTTAAGATCTGGATTTGATGATGGTCTAAAACGTCCTACTTAGTATAGTTTAAGTATCCCACAAGATTAGAGCAAGGCGAGCAAGGACATAGCGGCGGTGACGGTAATTCTAATCTCCGCATATTTACGGACTAAGAAGGCCTTTGCAGGGATTTGGCTACAGGTCTGCAGGACGGTAGTTCAAATTTGCCACCACTAAAGCCCTTTCGAGAAGTGTTCGTTGATCCGTACTTTACCACCTAAACTCAACCCAGATATACATAGCAAGGAGCCGCAGCAGCGTTCTCTGAAGCTTCTGTACCTCGCTGTACCTAGCGTACTTAAAAAAAAACAAGGACCTGCGATCATGTATATCCAGGTTGATTAAGGTGGTGAAATACATGCTAACTCACCTCGGCTTAGAGGTGGCAAATTTGAACTACCATCCTGCAGACCTGTACTGCCGTGGAGATCCGTACTGTAGGCAAGAATTTGCGAGATTGACCCAGGCATTGTCGACAGTGGAGTTCTGAGTGGACACTACATACAGCAGTAGCCTCGGTAGCTTTGATGTCGAAATGGGTTCCATTGCCAGGGTCGTGGGCCCGATCGGCAGACAAGGCAAGCTTGCGGCCATGTTCAATGTTCATTATGTTTCAGGACGGGAGATAATGGTCGGCGATTTGAGCCATACTGGATCCCGTTCACCGGCCTCGCCGGTCTGAGATGCAGCCATGCCTCCGTGTCCCGTCAGAATCAGTCTTGTCAGTCTAACCGACAATAAGATCGTGGGCCAGTTCATGCAGGTGTCTTGCGAAACATTTCAAATGTCTGAGCCCTTGCTAGCATTGGTCAACCGATGAAGCTATTTAGGTGCTTTAGCAGGGTCGAAGATATAGTGAAACTAGCATTATTCGTTGGAGATTTGCTTCATTTACCTATCTCGTCGTGATGCATCGCAGGTATTAAGACCGGAGTCTTAACTCCAGGCTCAACCTAACCCGCTGGCCGTGCGGCCACATGGTCAGCAGGATTGCATGCCGACGTCTAGGTAAAGCTCGAGGGTCTCGGAGTGATCTCCTATATGAAACCAACCTAATGCTAATCCGTAAGCGAATCCCGGCTCGCTAAATGCGGTTCGCTTTGCCTAATCGAACGTTGACAGATTACGTACACCTGCTATACGCTTTGTCATCGTCGTTTACTTAGGTAATATGATGAGATCCCTGCGCCAAGCAGGTTGTGCTTAGTGGATATTGCGGAAAGAATCCATGAGACTCGTTGACCTCAATGACGTTTCAATAATCTTCAGGAACACGGCAATGCCCTGTCTAGCGTCGGATCCATTGAGTTGACTCGTCCACTTCCGAGGGACGAAACATTCCAAGATGTTCCAATCGCAAATAGAAATATCTGTCATTGGACTAAATCGAATTGAGCATCGATAGTCAAATGGAGGCCGCCACGGCGGAGCCAGATAGCAACTAATGCTTAAGGAGGTGCCTGTGCGAGATATTAGGCTCAAGAGTATTGTATTATCGACACTTGTCACGCCGACTTTTTTATCATCGTATGTTCAGCGGTCAATGTAAAGCCTCTTTTTCTGAAGCAGGATCAAGTATTATTCACCAGCCCAGTGCGTCTTTCTCGTCGTGGTTCCAGTATGGAACGAGCCGCGGGTGGGCAGACTCCAGTCGAACGTTGAAGGCATGGTATGCTGGTCTCGGCGTGCAGGAGCGACGCGGTTACTGTAGATTGCCGTTGCGGCTGACATTTCTTCAACGGGAGGGCGGTACTTGTTGCTTGACACTTGTGGATCCATCTCCATAACATTAGAAGTTTGAAGACAGGACTGCTGAACGGCAGGCATTCTAAATAAGCAGGTCACAGAGACGGATATGGCTCAAGCTGCAGCAAGTAAAATGCTTGGCACGGCGACAACCATACGTTAAGCGGTTTCGTGAGTCAAGCTTGTGTGCGAAAGACACGTCCATTGTTCTTCGTTACGTGTTGTCGTAACTATTTGCGTGACTTCTGAAGTCTAAGCGGACCCGGTGATAGACATTATAGTCCAGACTGAATGGGGCTAGCCATTGCCGGATGTTCAGTATCATCTGACATGAATCATGTTAGTCATCCACCACAAGTGACCATGACATGGACATACCTACTGTATGTAATACTGTACTCTCACACTTTGACACTCGATACAGGCAACAGAAACAGGGATAAGGGTGGCTTGTCGAGGGCTTGTTAACGGCACTTGCCAGACAGACGAGCCAGAATAGGCACCAGTAGGCGACTCTGCCAAGCTGTCGGCCGCGTGCTAGAATAACCGTCGGCACCTCGATCCTCTGCTCTCCCTCTGCTGCTCCTCTGTTCATAGCTGTGGAGACGCAGCCTATGTATGCCCACATCCTAAAATCCATGCGTATTGCGGCCAATCGTAGCCTCGTCTCAACACCCTTCCGTCGGGGTCTGGGGGTGTACAGTGTCGAGAGTGTGAAGTGTGAAGCTGTCAATGCGCCTACACCCCCTCGTCTCGTACGAGAAAACAAGGGACGTGGAGCCCCGCATCTGACCGTAGATGAACGCGCCCGCATAACGCAGCCCTATCGTAGAATTCGTCTCACCTAAGCACCAATCACCGCATACTGGTACCCAAACATGCGGCGAGATTAGTACCCTGCATCTGCCATCACGATTCCATGCCACCTTACTGTGCGCCATTGGATGTGCGACCTCGACAACAATCCATCAGACGTCAGACATCATCTGTACATCTTCTTCACGCTTGCTGGCTGCAACCGTAGTAAAGGCGGAATCGAATAGAGCGGTTGAACTGTGTTAATGCCTTACATGAGACCTCGAGAGCAAAATGCAACACAAACACCCCACGTCACACATCCCGCGGCTGTGATACAACCCAATAAACTGCGCAAAATTGTGGTGTATGCAGAGTCTCTCGCGCTGCACGTAGTCCTAGGTGCCAAGTCCCGATAGGGCTGAGCGAGATGACAGAATTGATAGGTCACAACATAGAAGTTGTGTTCCCGACATGTGTGACGACAGATGCTGCTATATTGATAAGTAAGGGATGAACACCGCCTCGCTCCTGATTTGTTCGTTACCACCAGGAGTCTGCGGGCATGACGTGCGATTCTTGAAGTTGCGGCAAATCAGAATAATGGATTACCTTGTCAGTAACTGAGCTATTGATTTGGGGGCGGGGCGAATCACTTCACGAAAGATAGTGGTAGTAGCTTATCACGAGATGGCACTGCTGACTGCCTTGCATTTTCTTCCGGGTGAATGGATTGCAATTCGGATCTGGTCCGGCCTTGTCTGCAAGTATACATGTTCGACAGACCAGAGAATGCGGATTGCTAAGCGAATCACCCTGGGCCAAGTAGCTGTACCATGATGAATGTCGTCTAGAAGAAACGCCGACTAAATCCTTACGTCACTTGCGGAAATTAGTGTAAGAAGTCTTGACCGATGTTTTGGGATAATAGATTGTTATGTTTAACTTTTTTAAATTGTAATCTAAGTTTTGACTTTTTAGTTTATGACTTGCAGCGTAGACTGCGGCAGCCCGCCTGCTCAAAGTGTAGCGCGGGATTACATTATGTGATCAACATTTGACTCCTAGTAGTGTGGTTGCTTGTTGGGAACGACGGGATTAATGCCATCCAAGATGACAAGTTCGTATTGACTGGCGGAGGTTCGGCAATGCAAGCTGCCCTGCTGTAATTCGCCAAGGGTATCAAGACCCAGTGAAACCGCAGGGGGGGGGACTCCGCCAGAGGGCTGGGTCGTCTGTTGTTGAGCCTTGGGGCATGGGAATGCACTCGCAACTGATGGCCGTCTTCGCACAGATCCTTATCTGTGGTGGCTTCTGAGACAACTATTACAGTTGGTCGTACGAAGTGTGAGCAACATCAGAGATCACCTGGTACATTGGTTGGTAGGCGTATCAATTTTATGCAGGTGGTCATATGAATCGAAGGGATATCGTGCCCAATGTGGATAACCGTGTGTCCAATTGTCAGTGGCGACGGTCAAGACTCTGAGATCCACGGACTTCGTTCGAATAGATCGATAACTTCCTGGATAAGGTAGTGCTCTTCCGCCAGTTCTATACATCGATGTAGCCAAGGCTCTTCGACATCATGCGGGAATCCATTGTTGGCTCGAGCCAGGTCGTGCAAGACAAGCCATCGCTTATCAAATTGTTCCGACATCTTTTGCCATGCGGCAGTATTCTCGATTCGTCTGTGAAAGCTCTCCACTGCCGAGAAAGCATCGACCGTTTGTAGATGAACAGGTCCGTAGACATCATGGCAGAATTTGACTAATGAATAGCCAGCTTGTATCGCTTGACTAGTGCTTTCTTTCTTTTGCATGATTTCGAAAAATACCCAGAGACATTTGCATCTGAGGTGAACATGGTCGCTCCTTGATTGTGAATCTAGCCATGCTGTAATCTCTGTTGTGATAACTTCTGCTTCGTCGAATCTGCTTGTTTCTACAAGCAGGCAGGCCATTCGAAATTTGGCTTCTTGTAGTAAATACTGACAAGTATTGCCGCTGCCTATGAGATCTAATGTCTGCTCTATCGTTTCTCTTGTGAACCTGTACGATACCATGCCGCTGGAGTGGAGTTGGATAACAACAAAAACCCATTGTGCAAGGGCGTTCGGATCTCCGCAAGGAACAGCAGCGTGTTGCTTCCAAGCATCGAGGTATGATTCGAAGAATATAGCAGCGTATTTTTGTAGCCCTGCCAACCCAGTTATCATGATCCTCGACCAGATCTGGTTGAAGGGATGCGAGTGTGGAAGGAGAACGGCCGTGAGACTCGACGCATAGCGCATAAATGCATCGGCAAGTTTTTGATCTCGATGTGCTAGCAGTAAGGCTGCCTTATAGGTAGCTAACCAAAAGAACGAATCTGGGTTCAGTATGTGTAACTTGTATTGCTCAAAACAAACTCCGAGCAGGAAGAACCCCTCTTTCATTCGATTGTGGACAATAAGACCTTGCGATGTTGCGAGGTAATGTGCCCAGGTAAAAGCCTCGTTTGGTGTTCTCACACCCGGGTCGGCGACCTGCCACGCTCCGGATTCACTGGCGCCTTGGAGGTAGTTTTTCAGTATTGCAATACAGTCTAGCGGTATCTTGAAATCCAAAGGATCATCAGGCGACGAGCAGAGTGACGGAGGGGAGGGGGTTGGAGAGGGCGAGGGCGAGGGCGTCCTGCAGATGACGTGAGACGCCACGGGAGCTGACTCGGAGAGCGCAGCGTTTAATTCATTTTCGGCCATGAGGATCTGCTCAGACACGACTGCAGCAGCGCGATAGCGGTATCTTTGGAGACGGTCTGGGTTGATCTTCCGGCCTCTTACATACGCAACTGTTTCCTTGCCCTTCTTGGCTCGAGCGGTCTGTTGGCGAAAGATTTCCACAGCATCTTCAGCCTTTATCTTCTTCTCAATCCCCCACTGCTGGAAACGAGCTTTGTACATGCGTACACTTCAACGATAAATTAGGATACCAGACACTCGATGGGAAGCAATGGTCAACGATCAGAGCAAAAGACTCACGTCGCGAAGAAGTTGTGTTCGCCTTCCATGATCTGCATGGTGTCCTTCAATGTTTTATTCTGGTCGCCATACAGAGCCGTGATCAAGGCGCGGTGGTTTTGCCAGTCGGTTGCCGTCGCCCAGCCATTGCTAGGACGATTGGACGTCGTCATATTGACAGTGGCCTACGCTAGAGCTCTACGTCTTGGGGACAGCTAGATTGGTTGAGGAGCTACGAACTCGCAAAGTTGGCTGGAAGAAAACGACAACAAGTGAGGTATGAGTGAATCCAAGATGTAGTTTCGTTCGAAGATGCTAAGGCGAGGTCTCCGCTTAGATGAGCTATTCGAGGGCGGATGCAAAATGGTTGTACAAGTCGGTGCTGTCAGTGTACCTGCTGTGAGACCTGACACAAGACGAGATAGTCCCGTGTTGGATGCAGTTCCATGATGCGGTTGGCTTGTGACGACAGGATGAATGGCCAGTAGCATACAGCACGCTGCACCGGTAGTGTCACTACCAGTCTGGTGGACGACGATGCCGCGGCGGCGGCAGTCTTATGACAACATGTAAGTTCAGATCGAGGCAGAGACATTGGGGGTGGGAAGAGTCCCGCCATGATCCCTCCCTTGCAGGGCTATGCCAGGTGTATGTGCGGATAGGGGGTGTGAGTGTCCATTGGGACAGACAGACACAGGGTCCAGGAAGGCAGGCTAGCTTGTCAACGGTGCGTACGCCCAAACCCGGCCCGTCTTCTGCCCTCTTTTGCATGGTGAAGGCGGGCACGGAGCGATTGGAGGGTTCGGGCGAAGCCAAAGCTCAAGTGTTCAAGCCAAGGATCAAACCACGAGTCACAACGGTCCAAGCCAACGGCACGCTAGGTAGGCATTGGGCTGGACGATGCAAGTTGGAAGTCGAGAGGGCGGGGAGCACGGGGAGGCTGCGTCTCGATCGAATCACTGGTCTGGCTCACTCACTTCACTCCACGTGCCACCGGCTACATTCGCCTGTGATTCGTAGAGGTACAAGTATGTGCGGTGAGCTGGGAGGCCACTTCATTGGGCCGGCAATCATGTCGACAGATCGTTGCATGTTGGTAGGCTGCAGTTGGTTTCAAGCCTCGTCCACCAGCCGAGCCGAGATGATACTACTGCACTCCGTGTCAACTCCAAAGCTAGACTAGCCCCCCTCCAGTAAGGTAGTCGTCTCTCGCCTCCATGTTCATGCCGTCTATTATTAGGGCATCTACCTAAATTGCTTGAACACTGAAATGTCGGAGCTCTAGGCTCGCCGGGGTTAGCTCCGGTCTGGAATGGGTAGGTCACAGCATCGAGAAAACAGTATACCTACCTAACCGTACACACGTACCTGAGCCACTCAAGACCAGGTGGGCGGCGCCCGGCGTCTTTAGGCCGACAACAAGCCCCCCGCCATCTGCTAATCTGGCAGGCGTTGACCAAACTACCGAGTACCTGCTCCGTACAGTACCTCCTCGTTGTCCCCCTGCACTACCATCAGCCAGTCGATACCTTACGTAGCCGAGCATAGGCATGGTCATGGTCCATGACCATGGGCTTGCACTATTTGATTCTGTGATTCTCGATTCTAAATGGCAAGGGTTGTGAAGTTCGACGCAATTGCTGATAGGTCAGTTTGGATCTGGTACACATCGGAAGCTTCTTCAGACGGTGCGGCTTGTACAGTTTACAGCATACTTGCACACTGTATAGTCACCGGTCAATGTTGATAGGTAAGGCTGGACTGGCTCCGGCAGTCACACCTTGCACAGTATGTCCATAGCACCGCAGTTACTGTACCTGACCTTAAGTCATTCGTCTCGTGCCATCTGGGATGACCCAAGCTCGCCACGCGAGGTTCTTGGATTTTACAATCGATGTTAGTGTGTTTGAGTTAATGTGCTACGGTACTGTAGTGACGTCGTGCTTGGAGGCAGGAGAAAACTATTTGAATCTCTTGACCCATTCAGTCGAGAACTATTGCAATCGCATATAGAATAAAAAGGTAGTAGAGCGTTCCGAGGGGTGGTTGCATTCAGTCTCATTTACGTCCTCACTGATGATCCTACGACAAACAGGTGCATCTCTGTGGTGTTTTGCACCATATCGGTGTTTTTTCGAACATCTTTAAACAACACAACATACCTAAGGTCATCAACTCTAATATGGATGGGTAGAATTATCGAAAAACGACATGGCCCGTTATGCTTTCACCAATTAGTGATACGAAACTAAGCAGTGATGGTAGCAGCAATGCGAGTCACGGCTCTTCAGGCACAATGCACAAGTCACCATAATATAGTTCGTTAGTCACTAAAGGCACGAAGGGGGCGAGCGAGGTCAGTCGTCGTACGATCCAGAGATTTCGACTCCTGCAAGGAACTCAATAACACATAGAGATACGAGATCAAGATGTAATTCGACAATTAAAGCTCTGTTATACAAACAAGTCCAAATACGACACAGCGCACGCTACTTAAGCCCAAATTTGATAATGCCCCGGGTCATGTCTTACCTACTAAAATTACCCAGAAGGGGATGGCTATTCTCGTGATACATTAGACAAGTGAGGATCGCAAGCCGGTTTAGGTAAGTAGTTCGTTGCGTCACGTTTCACTTGAAGTAGAGTAGGTAAGCAGGTGGCATTACTTCGGCTGTAGAGTCTGTGCTCTTTTGAATGTGATAAGTCGTGTAAGACATGGGCTGTTACACCCTGTATCCGAGGTTGAGATTGCCCATATATGACGATACCTCCTTTGTGCCTGAAGCGATGTATCGAAATGCCGGCCCTACTGATTTTTGGCTGATATGACCTCGTATAGGGACACTCTATTACTCACATCGCCTTTATCTTCAATACGAGTTTAGTTAAGGTTACAGAGAATAGATCAGGAGGTGGAGGCTGCTACATGTAGTTCTCGGCCAGTTATGAGTGAAATAGAAGCGTATCCGTAGGTTAGCGCAAGCGTGTTATGTAGAGATATGGTGAAGACCGAGATATGCACTTTCAATTCAAAACCCCTCGGATTTGATGCTCGCAACTTTCTGCCAGAATCATTAGTGTCTCTGTGCTTGAAGTTAGGACAGAATTGCAGTGAGTGTGCGCTTGCATTTGACCTGCAAGATATCTACACGACAGCCAATTATTTACAAGCCACACGTGGCAACTGCTTCTGGAAGTAGCATCGCTGACATCCAATTGCGACAACAAAGGACGGTGAGACATGCAGTGGAGGGGCGGGGGCTTGGCGCTGCTGCTTGTTGGCCGGACGAATTCAAGTCTGTTTGCCACTCTGGGTAATAAACAACCCACCATACTGTCAGTCGCAATCGATAGGCATCACCAATCAACAACCCTCATCATCGGCTTTGTTGCCTAAACACACCCAAACACACTCAAGAGCTGTCTTGCTGGGACGACATATACGTACTTGACAGCATCAGTCCTGCTTTATATCTCAATTGAGACTGTCTCTTGCAATTGCCACAAGCAGAATACTTAGCGTGCTACGTCCCTTGCGCGCACATGCGGTCAGTACCTTATATGCGAACATAACACTGCCCTTGCTGCCTCTTCGCGGCTGATCAGCCTGTTGCAAATAGGAAGCCAGGAGACAAGTACGGCTTCCAACCTAGGAATAACTTATACTCAATCGAGTCGCCGACTTTCCACAAGTCTAAAACACACAACACCGTCGAAACGACCCATCATCGCCTAAATCCAGGTCCCCGCAACCCCGCGACAACAAACGGACAGCCGGCAGACGTTCTCACTGCACCTCGACTCTTCGGGTATCACACAATGGTGCAAGAACAGACTCCGCCGAAGCCACCGCTTCGCGATGCGAACGGCAACATAATTCCACAATCCGGGCCCTCTACCAGCAAACCCCAACCTTCCACATCTCAGACTCCGGGCTTCTCAAATCCGGGCTCGTCATCGATATATCCGCCGCTCGGCCAACCCGCTGTTAAGAGCAGAGTGTATTCAGGAGGCAACAGTATGGACGACAAATACGCCCATCTTTTCATACAGCCCAGGGGCCACCGTCCAGAACATCATCGGCCGCAGCGCATTAATGGCCCGCTACAGCCCACTTACAAAGACAGAAAAGCCGCCCCAAGTTTGTTCAGTTCCAAACCCGCACCTATGGGCTCACAGAACAATCCTATTACGATTGTTGACCGCCCGCCAGTTTCGAGCTATACACAGCCAGGCGTATATGCAGATTATGTCGACCCCAAGAAGGCTGCCTCGGATATCAAGGCCTTGCTAGAAGGGTCCCTTGACGAAGAAAAAGAAGAGAAAGAGGTCGCCAACGAGGCCCCAACCGAGGACAAGTCTAAGGTAGAAGGGCTCAAAGTCCGCTTACTGCCCCACCAGGTCGAAGGTGTGGAATGGATGAGGAATCGAGAGTTAGGCCCCGTCAAGAAGGGTAGAGTGCCCAAAGGCGGTCTTCTCGCGGACGACATGGGTCTGGGAAAGACCCTCCAGTCCATCTCCCTTATCCTCACAAACGCTAAACCAGATGGTAAACACGAAGGTGTTGAGAAAACGACTTTAGTAGTTGCGCCTCTTGCCTTGATTCGCCAGTGGGAAGCTGAAATCAAAGAGAAGGTCGAGACTTCCCACAGACTCAAGGTTCTCGTCCACCATGGCCCCCAGCGCACAAAGCGTTTCGAGGATCTCCGTCGATACGACGTCGTCATCACTACATACCAGATCCTTGTGTCGGAGCACGGTCACTCCAACGACAAGCTCAAGGCAGGGTGTTTTGGCTTGCATTGGTATAGAGTCATTCTCGACGAAGCACACACAATCAAGAACAGGAATGCGAAAGCCACAAAAGCATGTTATGAACTGCGAAGTGTATATCGATGGTGCCTAAGTGGTACGCCTATGCAGAATAATCTCGATGAGTTACAGAGTCTCGTCAAATTTCTGCGAATCAAGCCTTACGACGATTTGCGAGAATGGAGAGAACACTTCGAGCTGCCGATGAAAAACGGCAGGGGAGAAGTCGCTATCCGACGTCTTCATAGTGTGTTGCAATGCTTCATGAAGCGCAGGACCAAGGATATCTTGAAAGAAGCCGGAGCTCTCAGAACCGGACCAAGTCAGGGCGAAGGCACAGACGAGGAGAAGAGCGCCACTTCAGGCTTCAAGGTAACAGAGCGCAAAGTCGTCGCTATCTCTGCTCAGTTTGCGCCGGCCGAACGCCGGTTCTATGACCGTCTAGAGCAACGGACAGACAAGAGTCTGGAAGCTATGATGCGCGGCAAAGTCAACTACGCCAGTGCTCTCGTGCTGCTTTTGCGATTGAGACAGGCTTGCAATCATCCGAAGCTCGTAGAGGGAAAACTTGAGAAGGACAAAGACGCCTTGTCAGAGGAATCCAGACCAAAGAAGATTGATGAAGACGTTGATGCTCTTGCCGACCTGCTCGGCGGACTCGATGTTGAAGCTAAGCACTGCGAAATCTGCGGTTGGGAACTTGATCGCGAGCATCGTCAACCTGGATCGGATAAGTGCAAAGCCTGTTTCGAGGACTTGCAGTATTTCAAGTATCATGAAGAAGGTGGAGATCTCAAGGCTCCGAAGACAAGGACCAGACCGAAGCAGAACAAGGAGAAGAAAGTTGTCAAAAAGGTTGTCAAGAAAGTTGAGGAAGTGGTAGAGGAGACCGAAGCTGTCGCGTTCAGCAAACGAAAACCTCGTAATCGACGCGCCATCATTGATAGTGATGATGAAGAGGAAGAGGGAGAATGGCTGAACTCTGGCGATGAGCAAGGACCATTGCGCTTGGGCAAAGCGGGAGGTACAGATGATGAGAATGCAGAGGGCGAGGGTGAGACTATCAATACGGAAGACTCCGACGAGGAAGAGTCGCAAGATGGTAGTCGTTTGGACAGCTTTATCGTCAACGATGGAGAAGACACAAAGCCGGAAGACCTACGAAAAGCTATAGAGGAGTCGGATTCTGACGACGACGATCTTGAATCTCTAACGGATATGCTTTCCCAAACGCAGATCAATCCCAAGAAGGGGGCTGAGTCGTCTGAAGACGAGGAAACCGACTCGGTCAGCGAGGGCGATTCGGAGGAAGACGAAGAAGACTCGGAAAGTGATGAAGGCATTTCCGAGTCGGAGCTCGACGATTCAGACAGTGGT
The DNA here is from genome assembly GCA_022432385.1 of Xylariaceae sp. FL1272. Lineage (NCBI taxonomy): Eukaryota > Fungi > Ascomycota > Sordariomycetes > Xylariales > Xylariaceae > Xylariaceae sp. FL1272. The sequence goes on from JAJJXC010000066.1 coordinate 221,815, forward strand.
GACGAGGCCTTCGCACACAGGCGCCATAAAGTACCGCATGTTCTAGCCTCAGCGAAAATCCGCCAACTGACTACTATTCTGCACAAAGAAGTCCAGGAGCACAAGTTCATCGTCTTCTCGCAGTTCACCTCGATGCTTGACCTCGTCGAGCCCTTCCTCCGAAAGGAAGGACTCAAATACGTGCGCTACGATGGCTCGATGAAGAACGACGCCCGCGAAGCCGCGCTCCACAGTCTACGCAACGACAAGAACACGCGCGTACTACTGTGTTCTCTGCGTTGTGGTGCGTTGGGTCTCAATCTTACCGCTGCGTCGCGCGTCGTCATCCTCGAGCCGTTCTGGAACCCGTTTGTGGAGGAACAGGCTATTGATCGCGTGCATCGACTTACGCAGACGGTTGATGTCATTGTCTACAAACTCACGGTCGAGAAGACGGTTGAGGAGCGGATTCTGGAACTCCAGGAGAAGAAGAGACTTCTGGCAGCTACGGCTATTGAGGGAGGTGCCAAGAAGACGGCGCTTAAGCTTGGACTGAATGAAATGCTTGATTTGTTCAAGCATGTCGGGGGGAGTGGTCGTGGTGCTGATGACGGGGAGGAGGATGTTTATACGGCTTTCCGCGACCAGGCTGGTGCTTTGAGGTCCAAGGGGAGGCCGAGACAGGGGGTTAGTAAGGAGAGTGCTGTTTATGGACGGCGGTGGTAACTTTTTGCGAGAGGGATGAGCATGATGATTTTCGGTGTTATGATGATGAGGAATGGCGAGACGAGGCGTTGAGGTGTAGGAGCTGTTGGAGTATCACGAATTGCGAATGGGTTGGGAATGACTGCCACAAAGGATTAGAGCCATGAGGTTGGGTAGGGAGTACCTGGCTTGGCTAGACTGCTTACTTCGGCGTTTATAGTGTTTATGCGTTGTTAGATTATATGAAATAGGACGGCCGGCCTGCCAGATTGGCAATGCATATTCAATTTACATGGTCACCATATACCATCCTCATCCTTACCTCGTGATGTATAATGACCTATATCGTATTACCCTTGAAAAAGTACGTAGGCATCCATCAACACTCGAATGATTGCATCCCTGATCGCGGTGTAGAGACGTCATAGATTCCTGACTGCCCCCTCGAACAGAGCCACACCGAACTGGCTATCGGCTTTATTATTGCTAGTTTTCTACGACCGACAGTACAAAAGAGCAACACACATTCAAACACATTCCATCACACACACGAGGATTCAAGAAGCTCTGCTTACTCGGAACCACCGCATTTACGACCTGAAACGCTTACAAGTCATCAGTAGCCCCCCCCCAAACCAGCCACGAATACCCTCAATTATAAACAAGTTCCAACGTCCGATAAACAACTCCTTATCCACGTCCTAGAAACACAAAACGCACACGCGGTCCTTCATATATCCAGATTTGAGAGCCAATGCCATCAACAAGCGCCGGTGGTCTAATGGTCAAGGCAGGTCCCGCTTCTCCACCAATTCAACAAATTGAACCGGTGAGGGATCAGGGACTAGATCCGGGTTCGAATCCCGGCGGGCGCAATTTTTTTCTCCTTTTCTTTCCCCTTTTTGAGCGGTTATATATTTCTGCGAGTTTCTTGCTGTTGTTTTATAAGTCTCCGAGTAAGTTTCTGAGTCTTCTTTTGCGCATGGAAAAGGTAAACAGTATTTTCAGGCCGAATGTACGCTGCGCCGTTCCTGTATTTTTGCTCTTCTTTGGTTTCAAGTTCTTTCCAGGGACTCTCTCTTTTGGATCTGCTCCTGGAAGGTATGCGCCAGTTCTTTCTGGCTTGAAAATTTCTGTATAGTATGACATGCGTTCGTTGTACTGGTCGATAGAAATCGACAATGCGGAAGCGGTAGCTTCGTCGCGTTGTTCCACTTGCTTATATAATTCACATTGAGCATAACCGAGGAAAACGTTACGATGATGGAGTCAAAGGATAAATTGGAAAGTGGGCAGAAACACAAGAACTGAGGCCCGTGAATACGAAACGGAATTTCTGCAAGGATATCTTGAACCAAGACTGATGTGGTGGAAACAAGCATTTATGATAGCGCTCAGTACAATGCAGAAGAAAACCAAAGCTCTATGTCTACAACTTGGGCTTCGCTAGTCTCAGCTTAGACGTCAGTGTCTTCTCAGCCTCCTTCTCGATCCTCTGAACGAGCACCTCGCAAGTAGGTATGTCATGGATCAATCCAATGACCTGACCCGCAGTCCAGACACCATACTCCGGATCGCCGTTGATGAAAACCTGGCGACCGCGCTGTCCGCTGACATAGGGTGCAATCTCGGCGAACTCGCCCGTCTTGCTGTCACGCTCAATCTTGACAACGGCATCTGTGACCTTATTGCGGTATAACCGCGTCGTGTTGGTCCATCGGCGCATGACCAAGGCAGTGTCTGTCTCCTGGGCTTTGACGATCTCCTCTTTGATCTTCTGGTGGATTGGCGACTCGACTGTGCACATGAACCGCGTTCCCATGTTGATACCCTCGGCACCAAGACACAGGGCCGCCGCAAGACCTTGTCCATCAGCAAATCCGCCAGAGGCAATGAAGGGCACCTTCAAAGTCTGTCGGGCCTTGCTGAGTAGGATGAAGTTTGTGATGTCGGATTCACCAACGTGGCTGTTGCAATATTAGTATACGCGATAAGTGGATTGACGTCGGATAAACTCACCCAGCACATTCGAATCCATCGATTGACAAGAAATCAACACCAAGTTTGATGGCGCTTTGTGCGTGCCGTATAGTGGTGCACTTATGTAAGATGATCACACCAGCCGCCTTCAGCTTCTTGATCACGGGACCGGGGCTGTTACCAGCGGTCTCGACGATGTTGATGCCCTCGTCAATGACGACCTGAGCGAAGGCACCGTAGTCTGGAGGGTTCAGAGCAGGCAGAAGTGTGATGTTGACACCGAACGGGTACTTTGTCATCTTTCTTGTCTTCTGGATCTCTTTGCGCAGGTCTTCGGGCGTAGGCTGAGTAAGGGCTGTGAGGATACCCAGACCGCCGGCGTTGGAGACTGCAGAAGCCATCTCTGCGTAGCCAACATGTTGCATGCCACCTTGCACGACGGGTATCCTAATACCCAGCTTGCGGGTGAGCTCTGTATCGAAAGGCATCTCGGCGAATATGAACCTTGCTTTCAGCTGCTCTTCTATCCAGACAACGCTAGAGGATGTACAGATGGACGAAATTAACGCTAAACTGGGCGGAACAGCTCTCAACAACGGCCTCTTGTAGGGGAAGAGGTATAGATCGTGAGTAAAGTGGGATGAAGAGAGATGTTATGTAGCTGGTTTATTACAAAGGGAGCGAAGAGCAGTGGGATTGTATATCCTGACTGCAACTTGACAGAAGATGCCGAGGTTCAGTGGGCCTGGCGCCGAGATGATGGGGCAACGGTGTGAGACCCAGCGCTGACCTTCAAGGCTTGCCGACTCGCGGACAGTGAAGGATCGGTGCACGTACCCCAGACTTGACCCCAAACAGCCCCAATTGCGGTCCACAAAGCGTCGGATGACTGTCATGGCCTTTTGGAGGCTGAAGCGGACGTTCGCTCGATGTGATAATCCGGGCTGTTCTTATCGTTAGGGTCGGGTCCGTGTCGACAGATAAGAACCATCGAATTCCGATGATAATTCCATCATGGTGGAAGCCCGTTGTTGCCGTACAGTGGAGTCCTCTTCTCTGACGCCATGCAGCAGGGGGGGGTCTTGATGGCTGTTGGAGGGGTCCTGCTCTCCGAGATTCCTCATCATGTCGCGGCGCAGCTCTGAAGGGATGACGCACACTGTGACAGAGCTCCATTGTCATATAAATCAGCGAGGAAATAGAGGTCTCGACAGTATGAACTGCGTCATAGACACTATGACGAACATTCCAAATACGCCAAACAAGTGATCTAGGAATCGAAACTGTCATCACTTCCCGCTTTATGGAATACGCTGATTTGATGCCTACAGCATACGCATTACTTAAAGCATCCCCTATCTCTCAACAACATAGACATTCATCCATTGCATCACATCGCATCCATTCACAGCCCTCATGAGATTGCCTCCTTTCGCGACAGTCTTGCGAACCTTCTACGCCTTCTCCAATTTGCCCCGAGTTCGAGCGACCGCGCCCGCTTTGCACCAAATCAACCCACCAAACTCCGGATATCTCGCAACCATGGGCATTGGCAGTTTCTTTGGCTCCAGCTCTTCGAGCGACCAGAGCAAGGCCTCCTACCCCGACAAGAGAACCCCCGACGAGTGGCGCGCAGTGTTGAGCAAAGGTGAGCTGCCGAACCCCGACCACGCTGAGTAACGATCTGCGCACAGACACTCCTTTTCTAACTTCACGTCAGAACAATTCCGCGTTCTCCGTGAGAAGGGCACTGAAGCGCCCGGCTCTCACAAGTTCGACAAGCTGTTCACCGAGACCGGTGTCTACACTTGCGCCGGATGCGACGCACCCCTGTACAAGGCCAACCACAAGTTCAAGTCCGGATGCGGTTGGCCCGCTTATTTCGACAACATCCCCGGTGCCGTCACCCGCTACGAGGATCGCTCTTGGGGCATGGCTCGCACCGAGATTGTCTGCTCCAACTGTGGTGGTCACCTTGGCCACGTCTTCAAGGGCGAGGGATATCCCACTCCCACCGATGAGAGGCATTGCGTCAACGGAGTGAGCTTGAACTTCGCTCCCGACGACGTCATCAAGCAGAAGCCAGCAGAGGAACAGCCTAAGGCGTGAAAACGACTGATGAGATACCTGAGAATTATTAGCAGAGGCATTTGATATAACTGGACATGATAGTGATGTGAAATGAGAAAGTTGTCTGGGAATCTGGAGTGGGATGTGCATATGCCTGCCGCAATACTGCAACTTCATGATGTGCATTCTTATGATTTTATCGATCAAATTCAACTGCTCTTGAGAACTATCACAGATGATGCAAGTATGGTTACCCCCATTGTCCTTTTGCTCTGAAAGGGAGCTGCGTGATGGCTATGCTGCTCAGGTCAGTGACGATGCCTTCTGTGCTCTTTAACGCAGCCAACAGCGCACAAATCCTTTTTGTCAAAATCAGGAGCACCAGGTGTTGAACATTAGTATCGTTCATCACGCCCAAATACTTTCAACAGCGCTCAAGGGTCGTTACTCGCACAATTGAGGAGTGTCACTGGAGACTGTTCGCAATATTAGTCATCATCAGCGCGTGGTCAATATGGTTCAATAAGTGCATTTTATAGCGTGTGTCATTGGTCAAGAAAAGACTGACTGGAATACGCTTAAACGAAACAGTTCGATCTAGCAGAAATCGTACTATAACACCACCCACGATGCCTCAACGATTCGATAGGTAACATCCAATACATAGAACACCATTCATTTTCATAGCCTCCTTCTCGTAGACCATTATTATTAAATTTAAAGTGTCACAGACATCAATTTCATCTCATAAGTGAACTGCTGGAGACTGTCACACGCTCATTCCGCTTTAGGTCACGATCTCCTCGTTTCAAAGTAACATGCTCAGCTGAGTACACCGTGCATAGCTAGCTAATAATGAGTCTGTTGAAGAACAATATCGCTACTTCATTGATATGAGCTGCTGCTTATTGGATGACACATCGTCGGGGCCGGTGACCCAGGTAGTCGTTGCCAGTTGGTAGAGACTAGTCATAACACGCCCAAGCTCGTTGCTAAGGTGCCATTCATCGGTGTAGCAAACGAATATTCCATGGTCAGACCACCTTTCTCCGATCTCTCTCCATTAAGGCTCTGACCACAGCACTGAATTTCGGGCTAAATAGAAATTCCTCAAGCACCTCTCGGAATCTCACACGTTCAGCCATCTACAACATCTTCTGCAATTCTCGCCCATCTCGCAGTCTTCTTGCTCTGATGAAACAACATCGATTTTGTGTCATACAAGCAGAGTCCAACTAGAAAGGGGAAAGTCCGCTTTCAACGCAACCACTCAACAAATTCGCAGAGACATATTCAGTACCTGAACATAATCAGGTGCTAGTTCGATTTCCTCGACACGGTCGGTCCGCCCAAGGTACACAGTGACGTTGGAACTGGTCTGTCGACGACCAACGTGTATCTCTCTCGTTCCGCGAACTCTATTTCCCTCGCTGGATTATATATTCCTCCTTCCCGCCCCAGGTCTTTGGGCTCCTCTCTCACCCGCCTAAACATTTTGTCTCTATTCTCCTTCATCTGTGTCGCGCGCACTCTTGTGCCTCCAGTCCAAGATACAACCTTGTCGTCTTCGACATAACTCGACCATACCCAACAACATACAAACATCTCTCCAACATGACTGTCATCAAGATCATCACCGCTCGCAAGTCCGCCGCCGCCGCACGGAGCAACGCTCATGCCGGCTCCAAGGCAATCAAGCCTAAGGTCCGCATCGTCGGCCGCTGGGCCTCACGCGCAACCTGGCCCACTGTCACAGTCCGCCCTCCTCGCATCCGTCTCGTCGGACGCACCGCGGCCATCCACGCCATCAACAGAATGATCATCGACTGGCAAGAGAGACTTAATCGCTCTACCGCATTCCCTGACGGCCACCCATCGCCGCCGCCCAGCCCTAAGCCTAAGCCCACCCAAGCCGGCCCTCGCATCCGCCTTGTCGGACGCTACGCCGCCATCCACCAGATCAACAACATGATCGCTGACCTGGAGGGCCGCACCAAGAACTTCTAATCGCCGCATCGGCCTCCCTGTCGCTTCCTACCCAGCGACTCCACCACACTCCAACCACATGTTCAAGACTGACCTCGCTGTCCTGAACCACATCAACACTACTGGAGCACGACTAAACGACTACACGAGGCACGAGCAACGAACAGCAACAACGACCATCATGGTTCAACGCCATGATGAACAATAGCGCAAACTTAGGCGTTAGGAGTTAATATTCTGAATTTCTCTCGGTCGGCTTCAGTCACCGTTCTTTCAACGGTATTGAAACCCAACAACATGGATCTGCCTCATCCATATCCTGTCATTTCCAACATCTTGTACACAGCGACGCTCAGCGCATCTTGGCGCGTTGGATATACTCCACAGCTCGTCGATACTGATTTCTTTCCTTCTTTTTTGACAACTCGATTCTGAGTACCGCGGCAACACACACAACACACACACTCCCTTGGCTCTGAAGCTTGGCCTATAGACTCGTTTTCGACACACGCACACTTTCCTTGGTCCTTGATTTTCTTGAGAGCGCTTCTTGTCCTTTCCCACTGAGGCGGGATTCCATCTCGTAATGATTTAGAGATTGGGGTTAAGGCGTTCTGGACGATACCCCCTGATAGAGCTTGCTTTCTTTCTTCATAGACTAGAGGAACACAAGTACTTGGGAACAGACACCAGGCAGGATTTAATTTCACACAGCGATAAAACGGTTTGGTGCTCATAGAAGATAGAATCAATATCATCTTGATTACCCCAACATGCCTTCAGATGTGAATATGTTACAGATTGTTGATAGTGATGTGCGATGTTTGTGTGTGTATGCGGACCGTCCCGACTCCCTGCCAAGCACGCTTGTCGTTGACAGCAGGCCAATCAGCGCTTATGTGCAGATCAAGGGTCCAACACATCGTCATTTTTATGTAAGTCGTAGTTTATCTCTATAAATTTCATCTAGAGCCTCAAAATCACGACGGAGAAGTCGATCATTCTGGGAATTTCTCCTGATTTTCGCGGGGGGTGTCGAAGACCCCCAATTCTGGTGTATCATATGTTGATTATAGTTTCGTGCCGCCGTCACCGGCGCCTTTTTCTATTCGCGCAAGTATTTTTGTGTAAACAATGCGTTTGCGCATGTTGGTGTATCGATATGCAGTCCATCCAGAGAGTGGTTGCAGTAGCTCGGCGACAGATCTCGAGTACCTTGTTGGCTCTGCAACCTGCGCAGTGCGCCGACCCCTATCAGAGCCGTGCATCCGGTTAAGCTTCTGACTCGACAAAGAACACTTCGCTGATATCCAATCAAATTCCGCATCGTGTTTGGGGCCGCATCTCTTAGCCTCCATTTCCCATGGCGAAATCAGCGCAGTGTGGTGTTAGAGTGAAACTCTAAACTCCCAGACCACGCCAACGGATCTGATGACTGATGTTGAGCCGCAAAGAACATTGTTCTGCTCCGTCGCCCACGTAAAACATATGACTCAACAATTGGTCAGCGAGTACCGCCGCTGAATAAACACTCGAAGGTCGAACAGCGCATGTTGGGGTCTGTGCGTTTGTCGTCTGATACATTCCTTGGCTCCCATCTCAGTTTGGCTTGTATGAGTCCATCGTTGTCCAACATGTGCCTTCACAAGTCGCTGGCTCCAAGACGCAGCTCGAAAGTCGAGAAGAGCCTACCGCATCCTTCCTCTTTGTGTCCCACCCCATCTATGTTTCGACATTCCACTGAGACCGACACGAAGGACTGTGGGATGAGGGATAGTTGCTACCGCTTCACAATACTCCTTTGCGACGCCATCCCAGCTTCAAGTTCCACAACCACGCCTCGTCCACCAACCCAAAAATAAAGCCCTTATTTTTCTTCTCCTTCTCCTATTATGTGTCTTATGTCATCACTTTGTCGAAAGGTCGATAAAGTGATGACATAAGCCAAAGAAGCCGAATCTATCATGGATACCATTCGTGATTCACCATAACTCTCCGTCATAGGGCATCATGAGATTCGGAAGGCGGAGCTGAAGCTTAACCCGGGGATGACTAATCTAAAAATAGACAAGAAAGGTCGAAAAGTACGTCTCGAACTATTTACAGGGGTATTTATGCCCAATCTCTTTAGACTCAACGCTAAAACGAATCACCTCAAGTGACTCATGGCGCACTGCCTAAGGTGATAGCGTTTTCCTGGGTTCAAAAAAACTCGGCATTGTCACTTAGACTGGAATTCGGTACAAGTGTATTGCTATGGTAGCGCTAGTGACTGATGAACAGGAGTGCGACTTGTATTCGATATCTAAGCGCTACTCTCTGACATCAGATGCGGTCGCTGCTGTGTCCTCAAACACCACAATACGCTCCTTGTGAGGATTTCTAGCATATCTTGTTGTGTGATCAAAAGCTGTGTTGCTGTGTTGCGCTTAGTGTGTGAGATGGAATACGATCGAGCAAGTCTACAAGAAAACTTTACATGGTTGCACTTTAGTAGCGTACGCCCGAAACTTATCAACATCTGTCAAAAGCTTTGCGATTTCACGTCTTCGGATGTTTGCCTATAACAAGCTAGGGTAACGTGCTCACTTCGTGCAAATGACAAGGAGGTGAAGAGATATGCAGGTGAGATATAGTGAAGAACCATGTTGTGTGCACCGTATCATGACCCTTTAGGTGCTTCATCGAGGCCCTGCGGGAGCTGGTCCATTCCAATGACAATGTATGTTGTCGCTGAATTGGGATTGCTGGTTCTGCTTCTTGCAGTGATCGCAGCGCAGGGTGATGCTAGTTCGAAGTGTCCGACAGCCCCAGGAGCTCCTTGTCATAAGTCATGGCAACTGTGTCCTAGCTCGTTCGTTCGATATTGGTGGTGTTCGCAGTTGAAACGAAACCGTAACCGAGGTACATACATGGTTGTACGTATCGGCTAGCTTACAAACTCGTTGACCCAGAAAATCCAAAAAGAGGAGAAGCAGCGTTAAAGGGAATGGGAAATCGGCCAGAGTCTCGCTACCATGGAGCCCATTAACATTAGGACACTTCTTGTAGTGCTAAGCAAAATTTCACGAAATCAATGATCAGGTAATAAGCACACGTTTTATGCTGCTAGCATTTGTGAATAGCATGCACACACTGGCAGTACTTCACCTATTCACTATGCTTGTCATTGAAACGTCGTTTACTCATATAGGAAATCTGTCATGCACCAAGGCGGCATCATTTGCTTTTATCGTTCCTGCATTGGCAAATCAACTCCACGACGAGGGTTTGTAATAAAGGTGGTCAGATGTCATTGTTTGAGCGAGTATTACAGTATTCTTTTCCACATGATTTGATTGACTGATATGTAAGCAAAGTACAGAGAGGGTCAATATACATAATACAAAGGCGGTCATCGGGATGCCTCGCGAGCATTCACAACGTCGTAATTTTAGGCGAATATACTAAGCCTGTTAAGCCGTTAAACACTCGATAATAGAGATAGCACGACACTGCGAAAACTTGAAATCCTTCGATTCTCCACTGTTGATCAATCTTGTATAGTTCTACGTGAACTGCATATCCTCGGCCGCGATTTCAACTGGCTTATCGGACTCCATGAAAGCTATTTCCCATTCTCTATCATCTCTTGGGACGAGGTCGATGTCGATATCAGTGTCTGGGGGGGCAACTGAAGCCGAGGGAGGGGCCTTTTCTGAACCTGGTGTAATCCATCTGCCTCCGACAGGCTTGATATCGAAACGCATGATCATGAGCGCCGTGAACGCGAGAATTTCAGTACTGGCGAAATGTCGTCCAGGGCAGAGAACCGTTCCTCCACCAAAGCCACGGAACGCGACTGGGTTGGGGCGGTTCCGCGACAGCGATCGAACAAAACGTTTGGCATAAAACTCATTGACATCGTCACCCCATATATCTCGAAATGTGTGCTGTACCGGTGCTGGGATCATCAACATATTCCCTTTCTTGAGCAGATAGGTGCCGTTGAGCTTATAGTCCTCCAAAACCATTCGAGTGGAGATACCTGTCCCATGGTATCGCAAGACTTCTTGCAAAGTTGACAGAAGTATGGGACATTTAGACTTCACACTTGTGACGCCAATCTTACAAACGCTGGATTCCTCCATAATAGATGAAACCTCGCGTCTGCATTCTTCGAGCAAGATAGAGTCGGAATAGATGTGATAAAGCATCCAGAACATCGCTGGCCCCGTGTTTCCAATGATGGCGAATATATTCCCGACTTCTGTTCTTGGAAGGTCACTAGCCGGCAGATTGAAGCTAACGTTGTGCTCGTATCGACGTTTTGTGAGTCCAGAAGCTTCGTTTTGGCCCCCATTGGAATAATAGCGAGTGAGGGCTTCTACCACGATCTCCCGAGAACGATATGCATTCGAAGCCAGGTATTTGGGCATGAGATTCACGAGGAAGAGGACGATGGATGGTTCAAACTGACTAGTCCCGTTGTCAGCTTGTTGGCAATAGCTTCGCAGATTTGTGACCGAACATCATACTACCAAGCCGCTTCTACTTTAGGATCTCGTATGGGGTTCTGAGGTCCATATATTCCATCGCAAGAAGCCACGAAGATCTCGTGACGGGCCCACTCGAATAGTTTCAAGCGTCTAGGCCCTGTAGCGAATGTGTTCAGCGAGGTGGAGATAGTTTGGATTGCAACCCGATTCATTGCGTCAAGTTCTGAGCCTGGGGACAAGGCCGGATGGATGGCATGTGTGAAAGCTCCCAGATAGCCATTATCGTCGACTACTCCCTCAGACATGATGCTAATAGCAGCCTTGCTGATTCCCATGACATTCTCTGCTGCCCTGAGCTCAATTGGACCAAATGCAAGTGTTTTGAACTGACGCTGGACCACGGGAATCAGTGAGGTAGAGTGGACGACATAAATTCGCGATCCTGGAAGCCTTAGGGTATAAATGGGATGTCCATACACGTCCCTTGAACAGGAATTAAAGCTAGTCTTGGTGGTGCTCACATAGTACTTTACCTCAAGTAATTGTAAAATTTGGCCTTCTTTGTGAGCATCCCAACGACTGGACCAAGGAATGGGACCGTGAATGGAATAATTGGGGGCTCAGAAGAGCTTTGTGTGGTACTCAACAGAGCTCTCAGGAATGCGTAGAAGGCAACAATGCCCCCAAAGGCGACGGTGAGAAACCCGTAAGACATTTTCACGGGGTGTGGTGTGTAGCAAATTGTAGAAGATGTTTCTGGTAAGTTAGTAGTTAGAAGACGTTGGAAATGTAGAAGTAAATGAGGAGACTGAGATGCGCTGGGAAAGGGGTAGAGGCGCCTTGTACGATGCGGAGTTGTCAAAGGGTGTAAGGGATGTGAGTAATTAATGGGCAAGGACTTTCATGTACCTCCAGAGGATGTATCCTGTACTCAATGGCCGTGTGAAGAAATCCTTCTCTTTACTCGCATCTATACTACTGACTGGCAAGCGTGACTGCACCAGGGTAGCCAATCAGTTGTCTTCGGAGTGTGCAGAAGGTGGTATGATGCGAGTTGCTCGGATTTCCGTTATGGACCAATAGAAAGGTGACATGAACACCAACACCTGTAACGATGTTCGGATTGATTAACGTGAATGGTGCACTAGGTAGCATCGCTCTGGTTGGATTGAAAAAGGTCATGTATGAGAGCGACATCCGAGCCAGAACGATGGTGCGATAGCAACATGTCACATTTGACGGCGCCTCAGGTTTGTGACGCCTCCTTACTTCTTCTCATAAATGCAACGGCAGACTCATAGCTGCTTCTTGGCGAGAGCATAATGAGTGCCCTAGGTAAATATGTACATGTATGTACTCCCGTTGTACCTATCCAAGTACCTATCCCTTTAATTGCGACTCCAACTGCGTGTACTTACTGGGATACTTATCGATATCATCAATCAAGAAAAACGCATCTAGGCAAATATTGGCTCACCTGTACATACCTATGAGGGACCTCCCGGGGGCGCTCGCGCGCACGACGAACTGGTTGGACCGTACGGATTATAGGGACGCTCCACGACATTGTCACTGTGACATAAGTCTGATTGTCCAAAACATGTCAACGGTGAACTGGAATCATTTCGAAACTATTCGTAATATTAGGCCCCTTGACGATATGTAAATAAGGGGTTACGTCCTATTCGACACACTCATTTTCTTGGTATATCTAGTAGACGAGTAAACACAGCTTGCTCACCTCCCGAGAGGGAAATTCGCTTGCATTCGTGAGACTCAAGCAGTCGCTTAACCAGAGTCGCGCTCAAGATAAGATGGTATCACTCAACCAAAACTCAGGACCTTTGAATGAGAATGAGGCGGAATCTGCAAATGTTCCATCGGCGCCTCGGACTTGTGTTTCCTCGTTCAAGACATGGATGGACATGAGAAGACAAAAACATCAACCCCAGATTGGCATTTCGTTCAACAATCTTGAGTGTCATGGTTTCGGCTCCTCTACAACATACCAACTAACTGTTTCCTCATATATTCTAGCCATTCCTAATTTGATTTTGGCATGGCTTATGCGTAGAACACCGCAAAAGGTTCAGATATGGGATGAATTTGATGGTCTCGTAAGAGCCGGCGAGATGCTCTTAGTCCTAGGAAAGCCGGGCAGTGGATGCACGACACTCTTGAAAACTATCGCAGGCGATCATCAAGGTGTCTTCATTGGCGAGAGCACCAGAATCAACTATCAAGGCAAGTAGTCTCTCAAGTCTTATATCGCCTACTAATGCAGTTCCTAGGACGTTCCTATAGCCACATGCATTCCAAGCTCAAAGGGGAATCTATTTTTATGGCAGAACTTGACGTTCACTTCCCCGAACTTGAATTGGGTCAAACTCTCGACTTCGCTGTTTCAACCAGAAGCTCGTATGGAAACATCGACGGCGGCGCCAATAGTTTGGCCCGCGGTTTAGCGTCTTACTTTGGTCTTGACGGTTCTTTCGGAACCAAAATCGGCAACGTTATGATTCGAGGAGTCAGCGGAGGCGAGAAGAAGAGGACAAGTATCGCCGAAGCTTTTGTTTGTGGTGCGCAGCTGCAATGCTGGGACAATAGTACGCGCGGTCTTGACAGTTCGACAGCTCAAGGATTTATTGACCTGCTTCGAAAGTTCACCAAAACTTCCAAAGCAACTGTCCTAATGAGCATATACCAGGGGTCTGAGGGTAACTATCAGGTATGGCGTAGTCCTCCATCTTCATCATTCACCGCCTGGACTAATATAAAGGTAAAGGAATTTGATAAAGTAACTGTCCTCTACGAAGGCCGGCAAATATATTTTGGTCCTGTAGGCGCAGCCACAGAGTATTTCACTCAGCTTGGCTTTGTGAAGCCACCTAATGCCACTACGCCGGACTTTTTGACCTCTTTGACAGATCCTACGGAACGCCTTGCTCTTGAAGGCTTCGAAGACAGGGTTCCTAGGTCTCCGGATCAGTTTGCTACTGTCTGGAGGGAAAGTGACGCACGGAAGATGCTTCTGTCCGACATCCAGGAATTTGATCATAACTTCAAAGTGGGGATGTCCGATTCAACTCCCGATAGGTATCGGCACATATCCAATACAATCTAGAGCTTAGATAGACACCACTAACTTCCTAGAAACAGATTCGACGAATTACGTACCTATCCCATCTCCATGCTCCGACAGATTTTCATATGTATCCAAAGGGGATTTCTCAGACTACGAAACAACTATACTCCCGTAGTTGCAGGAATAGCTGGAAACACTATCATTGCCATTGTCATTGGCAGCGTGTTCCTCAACTTACAAGATACAACAGACAGTCTTGATAAGCGAGCCATCTTGATCTTCTTCTCACTTACAGTCACTGCATTTGCACCGGCATTTGAGGTATGTCTCCTAGTTTCAGAGAAGCATTTGTTCACATCCAGCGCGATGGATTGAGCTAATATTCGTTACAAATGGATTCTCACCATGTGGAAGCAACGGCCAATTGTTGAAAAACACCATCGCTACGCTTTCTATCATCCATTCACAGAAGCATTGGCATCAGTCATTTGCGACTTGCCAAACAAGATCATTACCTCGATATTCTTTCACGTCTCATTATACTTTTTGACAAACCTTCGTCGAGATGTAGCAGCATTTTTAACGTACTACCTGTTCAACTTCATTGTATTTTTCACAATGTCCTGTCTCTTTCGAATGATTGGGTCTCTCTCGAAGACTATCGAACAAACCATGGCCCCAGTCTCAGTGGTTGTAGTGATCCTTATTGCATACACAGGATTCGTGATTCCCGTCAGCTACATGGTTCCCTGGCTTGCCTGGCTTCGGTTCTTGAACCCGTTGGCATACACGTACGAGAGTCTCATGATTAATGAAGTGCGAACACCTATCAGATCTCGTAGACTGAACTAACAGAGAGAAGATTGCGAATCGCACTTTCACGTGCTCAAACATAATTCCAAGCGGTCCTTCATATAGTCAGGTCGGTATGGATGGCAAAGTTTGTTCAACCATCGGGGCAGTACCTGGAAAACCACCGTCCAAGGTTCGGATTACCTGTCTCTCAAGTTCGGGTTTGAGCATCAACACTTATGGCGGTAGGATATCTCTATTTCCTTCCGCATACATGCTTGTAAACCTGCTAACATAATCACCAGGAACCTTCCAATCCTGCTGGCAATGGCCATTGCATTTTGTGCTATCCATCTGATAGCCACAGAGTACATTCCGGCGCAACGATCGAAGGGCGCAGTACTGGTATTTCGTCAGCGGCGCAAAGAGCGGCCACTCGTTGCTGAGGACGTCGAGGTTCCTCCAAAGACTGTGTTCAGCCAGGACAATCGCCTGGCAGCAGAGATACATCACCAGCCCGCCACTACCTCCGTGCACAAGACCACAGCTAAGCAGTCGGAGGTCATACATTGGCATAACATTAACTATACTATACAGACTAGAAGTGGGCCACGTGAGATCTTAAAGAATGTCAGTGGATGGGTCAAGCCGGGAACAATAACGGCATTGATGGTATGTGTTGGTTGAACTTGAACTAGCCGTGACCAGTTTTAACTAATGCGATCATCTCAGGGAATGACGGGCGCAGGGAAAACGAGTCTTTTAGATGTACTAGCCCGGCGTACAACCGTTGGGAAGGCAACAGGCAATGTCTACCTCAATGGAAGATTACGTGACGATAGTTTCCAGCGGCGAATGGGCTACGTCCAACAGGACGACATACATTTGGCCAGTAGTACCGTTCGTGAAGCGTTGGTATTTAGCGCGCTTTTACGACAACCCAAGACTACATCAAGACAAGATAAGCTCGCATATGTTGATTATGTTCTGAATTTGATGAAGATGGGCTCCTACGCCGACGCTGTTATTGGTGTACCCGGGGTAGGTCGGTATCCTTTATGTTACATGGAATCGTGGTTACTGATCTGTATCCATAGGACTCAATGTCGAACAGCGCAAGCGATTGAGTATTGCGGTGGAACCTGCTGCGAAGCCAGAGGCACTCCTATTTCTTGGTATGTACTATGACCCTGGGTGGCCTCTCAGCCACCAAGTCTCTGCGATGTTGCCAGTTTTACTAACATGAAAAAGATGAACCTACATCTGGCTTGGATAGCCAGACAGCATGGTCAACTTGCCAGCTACTCCGCAGTCTTGCGGATGATGGACAGTCCATTCTGTGCACTGTGCATCAACCATCTGCTCAACTGTTCCAGCTGTTCGATCGCCTCTTACTGTTGAGTCAAAAGGGAGAGATACTATATTTTGGTGATATTGGCTTTGAGTCAAGTGCTGCCCTTAGTTATTTCAAAGAGCGTTCTCCAATGCCCCCAGAGCTAACCGTTAACCCTGCGGAATGGATCATTGATATCACTAGAATGCCACCATACCCAAACGACTCTACAGATGTGACGACATCTGCATCATTCGACTGGGCAGAAGAATGGCGGAAGAGCGATGAGAATCAAGAAGTAATACGCCAACTTCAGGAATTCAAAAATGCTGCCGTGGATGATACGATCGTACGTGAGGAAAAGCATCCTAGATATGCAGTCTCTTTCGTTCAGCAACTACATATTGTCACAACACGACTATTCGAGAACTATTGGAGGGACCCTATCTACCTAGCATCGAAGATGGGTCTTTGTATTGGTGTAGTAAGATACCAACGACCCTCGCAGACGCTGCAAAATAAGAAACTATCTAACGATGACACCTTTTCAGGCTTTGGCGAATGGGTTTTCTTTCCTGAATACTCGCCTCGACATACAAGGCTTGACAGATCTTGTATTTTCGACATTCCTGCTATCGCAACTCTTCAGTACCATTGACCAGCAGATCATACCACGTCTCGTGAACGGACGAGCAATTTTCGAAACTCGAGAGAGACGCTCAGCGTCGTATTCTTGGACAATATTTCTTGGAGCCAATATCATTGTCGAGGTATTTTGGCAGACCATAGCGTCTGTCTTGATTTTCGTCACATGGTTTTATCCCACTGGTCTTTGGAATCACGGAGATGCTACTTTCGAAACCTCTGAGCGAGGTGCGCTGGCTTTCGTCCTTGTATGGCTGTTCTGTCTTTGGATCATCACTTTTTCTCAGGTTGTTGCTGTTGGAATTGAGCATGAGGAGACGTCCGTACAGATCGCGACTCTGTTCTTCTGGTTCTCGCTCGTATTCTGCGGGTAAGTTGGTCATAGACTGGATACCCTCAACAGTCTCCTCCAAGTTAACAGAGTCTCTAGCGTAATTGTCACGCCGAATGAACTTACCAATTTTTGGAAATTTGTTTACCACGCATCCCCGCTGACTTACTTCATAAGCGGCACTATCGTGGCAGGCCTATCGAATATACAACTCAAATGCTCTCCCAAAGAGCTATTGCGAATTCGGATTCCTCCCACTCAGAGTTTTTACACATGCAGCGAGTATCTCGGCCCTTTCATCCAAATTGCGGGCGGATATGTCGAGGAACCGACAAACAGGTTGGATTGCGCCTATTGCCCCGCAGGTAGTTCCAACGAAGCCCTAAAACAACTCGGAATCGACTCACAGTCGAGGTGGCGGAATGCAGGTTTCTTAGCAGTTTATGTTGTATTCAACATTCTAGCCACATTTGCAATTTATTGGCTCGTCAGGGTACCGAGACGCAGGGTTATAACTATCTAAAAGAAGCCACTGGCCTCTGTCTTCTCTAGTCCGGATAGGGGACATTGTTCGTCAATTCCCATGTTATATTATCAGAGTAATAACATCAGGGGATCATTATGGTTGAAATCTTATTGTTGAAAAAAAAAACCTTATCGTCGACGGTGCACATTTGCTACGCAGATACAGGGCCATCAAAACACATCAGGGGATAAATATAAGTCACATGCACATGCGTAGAGTACCACAGTGGTAGCGATACACAGATCACCAAGCCAAGACACGAATTTTCGGTTTTTGATGCTCCCCTCTTGTGTTGATCAAGTCTATGAAGAATTCATAACCCGTAGATACTAGGACTAGCTACAATGGTAAGGGAGAGTTGTCTTCGGCTCTACCCACTATGAGGATACTGAGCTCTATAGTACCATGCTTCATACCCGAAATCCCGAAACGCATAAGTATCATACACTTTACCACCACGTTCTCCCCTTTCCCTTATTCCTCCGCCTGATGTTCCTGCCCCAGTCTAAGACTGCTTAGGGCCAGCCGGACAAGCAGCGCCAATGCAGCAGGTAACCTGGGCGCTCTGGCAAACACCGTAGGCGTTTGCCTCATGGTCGTTGGGATACGTGTATGCAGCTTTGCTGCACGGGGCGAAGAAAGCTGTCGCGGCTGTGGCATGGTTGTCTGCCTTCAGCGGATTATAGCATGATCCTGAATGGTTGTCACCAGCCTGGAAGTATTAGTTATTTGAAGGTGAGGGGAAATATGGATGTGGGATAGGGGAGTAAGGATTCACTTACCGGGCACGTGTGAAGCGAGAACAAGGCCTTGTTACACCCAGCAAGTGTCTTGCCGTTGCATGCGCACGTCATCGGGACGGAGTAAGCGTCACTGTTGTCACGTCGTTGTTAGTCATCTGTCTCTCAGCCCTTATAGGGAATAGGACAAAGATAGGGGTATACTCACACGTAACTGACATCAAAGTCAGGAACAGCGACACCATAACCAGCAGCGTAGTTGAAATTAGCCTCGAGAAGAGTCGCAAGCCGTCCATTGACGAGAGGTCCCCAGCGAGCCTCAGCAACCGCAACACGACCAGCCCAGTTTGTAGGAACGGCAAAGGCGGCAGTGGCTCCGACGGCCATGGTGCCTGGAGCGACATTGCCGCTTGTGGCGGCAGGGGCACCGGCATTGCGGCCATGGGTAGTTGACACGGCCATGTTGTGCTTGTTGACGAAAGTAATCGTCATCAAAGGAGGAGGGGGGTCGATGGCACCAATGTCGGTGGGAGAGACAGCAGAAGGATCGAGAGCGCCGCCGATGGCAGAGCCGTGGCCAGAGGGGCTGATCGTATACTCACCGTTGGAGTCAGACTCGTCGTTGATGTGGCCGAAAGCACCAGAAGCGAGGGCAGCGGGCGGGACAACGGGACCGGGGGTGATAGTGGCAGCCGGAACGTTGGGAGAATATGGCGAGAAGGGCGAGGCAAGACCGGTGACGGTGAACAAGATGAGGCTAAGAGCCATAGTGAAGAACTGAGTGACCATCATGTTGAAGACCGTTGATAGATGGGCGAGTTAGAAAGCAGTGTGGAGTAAGGATTGCCTCGAAGCAAGAAGCTGACACTGATGCTGTTGCTTGGTGGTGATGTTGTTGATGCTTGATATCGAGTCGAAGGATGCTTGGAAGTATCAAAGACTGTTAATGATGATGATGTAGAACAAGAAAAGAACGAGGAGGAATCGTAAAACAAGCCAAATATATATACGCCTTACAGTCTCAACTTTTCCACCACGATCATCTAATGTCGCCCAATTCCCATCAAATTCCCATTAGCATCGTTTCAATGCCGCTTACCCCTATGCTCCTCAATGGCCTTTGCTAAAACACCAATCCCGAGCATCTCACGATACTTCGGCACATTCTAGATCAGATGGCCATTGAATGTTGGCCATTGAGAGCTCTCATAGCAACTATTAATGCCGAAAGTGTTCAATTAGATGCGTAAGACGAGGGGCTGATGGAGGCGAATGTCAAAAAGCAGTGAAATCCCACCAGTTCTGAGGGCCTTTTGCATGATATAGCTCAGATGAATATTCAATATATGTACATGATGCTCTTTGTGACCATTATTCACTTGAGAAATATAGATAAGACGACGGAGTCTGCCATAAATCGTGAGTGTCAATGTTCGATAGAATACCACGGCCACAATGCTCGCTTAGCTCGGATGAGTATTGAATCTCGCCAGCACGGCTGCTTCGACATCGTTACTCACATTGGTAATGTATAGCACGATAAATTGAATCGTGGTCTGTGACTCTTACAAGTGTGAACAGAGCATTGGGAGGTCGCCATGTGAGGGCATCGTGTTAAAGGGGCGAGGCAATAGGACGACAGCCAGTGATTCTTTCAATCAGTCATCTTCAAATCTGCAAATAGAGAGTTTGGGCTCTGAAACCGTCCGATCACGATAGATACTATGAACGATGATATCTTAAGAGGTGGATAAATTCAATGTAGCGGTTTAATGGGAGAAGCTAAGCATTTCGTTACGAGCACAGTGACCATATTTAATTAGAAAAAATTCAAGTGTATGAAGTAAAGGAGATAATATCATCTAACGGTATGATAGAGAATAGATAACTTGGCTTTTATCACGCGAAGAAGTAGATTGTTGTTATGAATTCAATGCTTTGTCCTGTGAAGTTTGGCTCGAGGTCTGCTAAACTTATCGACTTTTTGATACTATGCTGCTATGGACAGTTGGCTACTTCCTCAAGACAAGTTGACCGTCTACTGTCAGTGACTAGCAGCCACCCCTCTTGCTTCTGTATTTTCGTTAGGCAGTAGCTATCCTTACTGTCTGGATACACGTCCTCTGATAAAAGACGGCAACATCTAACACTTGATGATGAGATAAGTATGGAAGCTCAGGTACAGAGTGAAACTTTCACTCAATTGTGAGAAAGCTCTGCACCATTCGCCATGTGGAAGGACTGGTCAACTCTCAAGTGTGTGCAGTCTCCACCAAATAAGAAGTTGCCTCCGATGTGGACCAGCCGCAAACGTTTATAGGATCTGGTAATTATAATACTTCTGGTTGTTGGCGTTTCTGTTAACGAGTGCTTGGTTGCGTTTGAATTGGCCTTGCTGCTGTCGATCGTGGCGAAGTTCTGCTTTCTTAACCTCTTTCCTCTTGCGGTCACTGACTCCCAGCATACCGACACCGCCGTCGGCACGACTGACAACGGCTCCGCGATTGGGATGATCTCGTCGTGCGACACGTCGATCGCCACTTTCTGTGCCATCGCTTGAGCCCTCGGCCGCCTCGATCGCCAATCTCTCAGCACGTTCCTCGTCTGTGGGATAGCTGCTTAGGTTCTGGCGGTAGTATTTGGCGAGAGAGCGGTGGCCGACAGAACGTCCAGAGGGAAGGTGTAATTCGGTATCATCATAGAAGATGGCACGGTGCTTGTGGGCATGAGAGTGCCATCCATCCTTTTGGTGATGATGGCGAGGGTCGTGGGATGAGTGGTGTGGATGCTTCTCAAGGCGCTCGTACTGCTCTCTGTAATGGTCAACCGGGATCGACCTAAGATCCTCCGAAGCACAAGAAGAAGCAGAGCTATCAGTCTCCCATCCCTCATCTTCTGCGGTAATCTCGTCGCCATTTTCACCGACAGCTTTTGATGGTCTCTTTGCCCCAAGCTTGGCTCCACCCGAAGGCTTGTCATCTGCCGACTCATCCTCAGAATCTTCTTCTCCATCCGAGTATGTGCTTCGGAAATCGTAAAAGTCACCAATTCTAAGCTGCTCTTCCTCGGTGGTGAATGGGATCATGCAGTGTCCCTTGTCGCGCATATGCGTTTGAACGGCAGCAGCAGTGTTTTTATATTTGCCGCAATAAAGACACTCGTGATACTCCTGAATTCGTTGCTGCAGCAGAGTGACCAGCCCCTCGAGGTCCACAAGATACTGCTTTTCCGGAATGAACATGCCATGTATGCGCTCCATGTGTACAACATTGAGAGGGACGGTAGGAGAGTCGTAGTTGCAGAACAGGCAGGATTTCAGAGTGATACTCGAGATTTGGGTAGCCGTGCTGGAAGCAGTCTCACTTGGGTCATTGGATACGGGGTGGTCGCGGTTGTGCTGGCCCTCTGCAGAAGGGGTGGGATTTGACGGGCGTTTGACAGGAGATGGGCGCTCGTTTAATGTAGACTTCTGCAGACCCTCGACAACCACATTGAACTCATCTTCAGCATCCGAGTCGACTGTTTCCGGGGCAGCAGAGGGGGCAGGAATCGACTCTCCCAGGGAGAAAGCAGAGCTCATTACAGAACTGGCATCATCAATATGGTCACCACGTTGGAGTACAGAGGCTTCTTTCGCCTTGTGCTTCTGGCTGCTGATATGGTTCTGGTACGAGTTCTCGCTGTAATACGTCCTCTGGCATACATCGCAGACTTGCTGGAAGCTGGCTTTGTTGGCCTCGGCGGTAGTGGCGGCGCGGGTCTGGAGGACCTTTTCGGTGAAGACTTCGGAGGAGATGGCAGGCAAAGATGCTACACGGCGCTTGAGGTTGTATCGACTGTAGAGTGAACCAGTTTAATACAATATGCTCGGAATATAGCGTCGGCCAAAAATTCAGGGACCATGACTTACTGCCAATCCGTCTTCATGTGGCTCTTTTGCGTATCAGCATAGCGAAAGGCCACTTGACAGGTATTGCAGGTGTACTGGTGAGAAGACGAAGAAGACGAAGAAGTGGCGGCCGTGGGCCGGTTGCTGGCTATCGTAGCCATCGCGCACACAGAGTGAGAGGCGGTAATATAAGAATAGTCGAGGAGGGAGTTAGAAGACGGATGGAGAAAAGGTTATGAACAGATCGAGAACCCGAAGACGAAGACTCGAGGAGTTGCGACAGGAGCAGGGGTGTGTCAGAGGTGAGGAAGGGTGATGGTGGTGTTGTTGCCGGCGACGTAGATTTTGTATGATGCGCAAGTTACCTTTGCCTCATGCACACAGACCAGGCACAAATTGTGGCGTTGGATTGCAGACGGCCCAAAGAGGATGGAAGCAACAGAACAGGGCTGTGGAATGTTCTGTCAGGCGAGTAAGGCAACGGCGACGCAGACAGTTGAGGATGATACGTCGACGCTGGAGTGTCCGGGGCAGAAAGAGAGGGTAGGGATTAGTGGAAGAGAAAGACGGCGTGCATTATAAATGCCCTCCGTTGACATCACAAGTCGTTTTTGCTCTTTTTCTCTTTGGAGGGGGGGTAGAGGGCTATGATGGAGGGGTCAGGGAGGCGAGACTGCGGGACGGAGGGGTGAAGACTGAATAATCAACAGGAAGGCCGGAATTGCAGGCGGTGGCGTCAAGTGGACATGCCGGTGGGGAATTGCTCTGGATGTGCAAAATGTGTATTTGCTAAGGTACATGATCCTGTCAGTTGGTGTCGACCATGTTTCAGGTCCGCTATGTCTTCCATCTATTCCATCTTGAACAAAAAAAGTACCATCCTTTGGGCTAGGAGTGCTAGTGTCTGCTAAGAAGCACGTCGCAGTACTGTAATGCTACGGGCGTAAGCAATGTCCAAACCTTCCATCTCAAATACACGGCATCAAGTACTACCATCGGTGAGTTTCAACTAATGATTCAGAGGTAACGAGACAAAGGTGGGCAGTCGTGAATTCAATGTCTGTGCTCGTGGGGTTCTAACAACTGCCATTCAGCAGATACGTCACTTTTATCTGTGAGCATTTGCGACCAGAATGTTCACGGTTGAAGACAGGGACACTAAGATCGAAGGCTAAGAAGGGGATAGTGTTGCTATTTTAGACCAGCATCTCAGTCACACTGGATACAAAACTGCACACTACGATGAGTCTGTGCGGTTGGGTGTTGGATGCCTCTGACTGTAAGAGCGTAAGAGGAGGTATGAATGTCCTTGTTGGCCTCTCCCCATGACTAATGCCTGCCTCTCTTGTCACAGACGACAAAGGGTTTGTTGGCAGTTGACTGAGACCTGCCCTTGTGTTCTCTTTGTCAAGCTGCAGCAGATGAGGTGCTTAGAAGCGATAGATGTGTGTCTTCCAAGAAATCTACATCCGTACCTAATATTCTGATACTATTGTGCTGTCCTTCAAAGGCACAGCTATGTAGGTACTCACCGTAAGGTAAGCTCCAGAGGTATTCGTATTCCCCCTTAGATCAAGTAATCACGACTACTTCTAGTCCACCTCATCATTGACATCTCGACGTCTTCTTTCCTCGCCCAACGATCAACAAGCTGATGAGTGTTCGCTGGCCCAATGAAAGAGAGACAAGGGTGCAGAATAAGTACCGGAGAGATCCGCAGAGGCCCGCGCACGTCTGAACTTAATGCCCCGGCGGCAACTTGGCACGGCTGGCTGCGACCTCGTAAATCCCATCGTCCCATCAGCCTGCGCTCTGCGATTCGTGATGCGCCTTTGTCGTCGCCTCATCCCCGTCGCGACTCTGGGCTTCCTGTCCTGGCCACTGTGACACCCATGACCTGTTACTTCCCGGATTCCGGGCTATTATCTCATGACTTAGCTGCTTCAGCCATTCTTGTTTCGTGTACATTATCTTAGAGCGTAGAAACAACCCGATACTCGTACATCCAACGAGAACCCAGCATCACCCACCAGCCTAGCCAAGCCAAGCCATCTTCTGCCGCTTCCCCAACCATCGACTGTAACACCATACAACTTCCATCGCCTCAGCCTCGTCCCTCTTCACAATCGAGTCTCCTCCTCTTGATACCCAAGTCGGCAATCTGCGCTGGATGATATGACGATAGACACTACTCGCCAGGTCGACGGTGGCCGTGGGCATTACACGCTTGAAGACGACATCCTCGCCGCTCTGTGGGAGAATGCCCCTTTCCCTAGGCTTCCCTTCGATGCCCCGCCCGAGATCAAAGACTTGGTCGTCGACATCGAGAACCCGAAGAGAGTCTATACAATACATCGCGCCTCCCGCCGTCATAATCTTCAGCTTCTTGTCGAGAAGTATGTTTGTCTCCTCCGGCGCGTACATTTCCGTCGTTTCGTCTTGCTGATATGCGTAAAGATTTGTTCACCAGCTTCGGTATGGATGCGGCAGCAACGCGTGCTCGACGGCTTCGTGTTTTACATATCGCAAACGGGCCGCTGGGCGAGCTCCTATCCGCCGGTACAACCCCAACAGCGCCAGAACGCTTGCCGTCTATCTAGCCAGCCAAGATAATCCCGAGACTCGATTATGTCCGTATCTCCAGCCGCCGAACAAGCCGTCGGACTCTCTTAAACCACTCATTTTCGCGCATAAACACCCTCCGCCAACAGATCCTTCCAAGCCGCGCCTTTCTCCGAGGAGGAAATCTTCGTCTACACCCGAGAAATCACCAGTCCGCAATCACTCGCCGTCGCCACTCTTTGTCACTGCGTCATCACTTACAGCTGAGGGGGCGGTACCCTCCTCGTCAGGAAAGGGAAATGCGCAAACTCACACGGCCGACAACGACCAGTCAGGGGTGAAGAAAGACTATCGCTCCTTCGCTGCCAATGTCTTTGGCACCGTCGCGTTCAAGATGCTGGAGTGGCTGACACCAAACAGCATAGAAGCTCTGCAAGGCGATATGGAATGGGACGGTGCATCCGCAACCAGTAAAGCACCGGCTCAGCCTCCTCTATCATCAGATGGGGGCAGTGGAAGTCGTCTTGCTTCGCCGACAACATCGCCTCGCTTATGGAGTCGACGCTCTTCTCTCAACAGCGCTACCCCAAATGTTCACGGACATGCAGAACAACCCCCGGAGGCGAATGCTAGAGAAACCCCCGACCGATTGAATGGCAGTATTCCTCCCGAAAGACCGCCTGTCGCAACTCCAAATCGATCACCGCATGCTAGGCGCAAGTCAAATGCCAAGATCCGCACCTCATCTGGACCAAAACCTCCGTCTAAGTTAGTGGTTGAGTCTATCAAAGATGCCGCCGACGAGAAGGTTCTAGGGTCGCCAGATCGAATAGCTAAAGGCTTGGTTCTGCCTTCGCCAGCTCGTCGCGCCGTGTCCGAATCATCGAGCGACGACCTCTGTGATGCCAAAACAGATCAACAATCATCGGATTCTAATGAGCACCACTCACCGACCACGAGCGACAATGCCCAGAGAGACGGCGTCAACGGTGATGATAAATCTAGCGAATGGGGGGAAATGGGATCCACGGAATCGCCAAACGAAGTACATCACAGCGATGCTGTCTCAGAACCACAATCTGAGCTAGACAGTTACCTTCCCCAGTCACTAGGTCGTCTAAGTCTCGAAGCTGTCAACTTCATTTGCGATGTTCTGCAAGACGATGCGACAGCCGAAAGGCACTTACTCGAGCCACCCACTATCAGCGGTTCTCTGCGGCGCTCGTCAGGTAGGCGCAAATCTTGGAGAAGGAAACGGAAGCCCCAGCTCTCCTATCCGCAGGACCTCAAGTACCAATGGAAGCTTTTCGTGGAGCAGAGCATATTCAATGTGTTGAGCGACCCGCGAGCCGTACTGGAATCTTTTACCACTTGTGACGGCACGATTGACTCCCAGACCCTGTGGTACTGTATGCTCCGCCTGACAAGAGCTGCTCCTCAGCTGGTTTTCGATAGTTTGTGGATTGCTCTAGCCAGCCTGTTTGCGCCGCCACTGTCGTTGCAATCGCCTAGATCACCAACGGCCAAGGTCTTCGGTTCTTCGCAAAATGCCCTATCCAATGTGGAAGCGGCATCTCTCATGTCCATCTGCTTCCATGCCTTAGTCGCCGCTGCGCCATTGGTAACCGACTCCCGACAACTTCATGATATGTCGCGCATTCGATCCCATGGAATGTCACTCATCGGCAGTGGAGCTGTGGCGAGACAGCCGAGCTCTGTGTGCCTCGAGTATGAAGACGTGTTTACTGATGACTTGGCTCTGCGATTGGCCAAAAGGTTACTTACGGCCATTTCTACAAGACGTTATTTCGACGAACTGGCTCGATTGGACCTTAGTCGGATTGAAGACAGTACCGCATCCGACGTGCTTGATATTCTACTGTCCCAGATCGAGCCATCTATGCAATCCATGCTGCATTTCTCGAGATCCGAACGGACCGTACATGAGAAGCGAGTTCCTATTCTCCTCCTGGATTGGGCTCGGGCGGTCATGATACAAGAGTGGGCCGGAAAACCTGATGTTTCTGGAGATGGTCCTTTCGGGGGTGCCTTGATGCTGATAGGCGCCATGTACAAGAAACGTCAGTCTCTGCTTCTCGGGGATGTCCATTTCCGCTCCGAGTACTTTGGAGAGCGCCTCGACACTGTTGAGATGCCAGTGTCGTGGCTCAATTTCGAATCTACGAGAACAAGGATTCATCTCTTAGATTACCCTTACACGTTCAACCCAGCTTCGTTAGTCACTTACTTCCGAGCCATCAATTATTCGCGGATGAATCGCTCCCATGAAGAATCGATTTTGCTGGAAAGCCAGATCAAATACTTCATAGGACCGGGCGGTCTAGAAACGGGTCTTCATCAACGCGACATCTTGGAAGACTTGTTGAAAACTCCTACAGCTAAATATCTCATCTTAGACATACGTCGTGAGGATGTCCTCGCAGATGCCTTTGATCAGCTCTGGAGGCGAGAAGAGCGAGAGCTCATGAGGCCCCTGAAGATCCATCTAGGAGAGGACAGTGGCGAGGAGGGTTTCGATTCTGGTGGCGTTCAGCAGGAGTTCTTCCGTTTAGCCATCGCTGAAGCTCTCAACCCGGATTATGGCGCCTTCACGGTCGAGGATAGGACACGCATGGCGTGGTTCCAGCCCGGTTCCCTCCAGCCTGAATGGAGATACGAATTGGTTGGCTTGATTGTGTCTTTAGCTGTCTACAACGGCTTGACCCTGCCGGTTACATTCCCTAAAGCTTTGTATCACAAGCTGCTCGGCGAACCTGTCACAGAGCTTCATCACATCGCTGATGGATGGCCCGAACTGGCCAGCGGCCTTACGAATCTACTCGAGTGGAACGAGGCGGACGGCGCAGTAGAGGATGTCTTCGTCCTAACATACGAATTCTCAACCTCAATGTTCGGCCAGCCCGTCACCCGACAGATGGACCCAGAACGGCAATCCTGGCCCCAGCTATCCTCAAACCCCAACGCAGAGCCGCTCTCAGCAGACAACCCAACAGACGCACCACCCGTCACAGGCGATAACCGCAACGCCTACGTCAGCGATTACATCCGCTACCTAACAGACATATCAGTAGCCCCCCAATTCGCCGCCTTCGAGCGCGGCTTCAGGACCTGCCTTCACCCCAAATCCCTCTCCCTCCTAACCCCAGCCCTCCTACAATCCATAGTCGAGGGCACGCAGGAGATCAACATCTCAGAGCTTAAGAGAGCAGTGCGATACGTAGGCTGGGACGCGGGACACAGCACCATTAGGGATTTCTGGTCCGTGGTCAAGACCTACGACGAGAGAATGAGGCGGAAACTGCTCGAGTTCGTCACGGCTTCGGACCGGGTTCCCGTCGGCGGCGTCCAGAACGTCCAGTTTGTGATTCAGAGGAATGGATCCGAGGATGAGGGCGGCCACTTGCCCACGGCCTACACGTGCTATGGCACGTTGCTGTTGCCTGAGTATCCAGATAAGGAGGTCTTAAGGGAGAGGCTGGGCATGGCTATTGAAAATGCGCAGGGTTTTGGGTTTGCGTAGTGGATTAGGAGGGAATCGGAAATTTGGAGGGGGCACGCATCGCGTGCGTTGTACAAATGAGAGGGCTGTAGGGTGGGTAAATGCTGGTGTTGTTGAGTATATCTCTGGCTCAGGAGCGCGTATCACATTGCGTTGGGTTAATGCATTGCTTCATGACGAGAATGGGCATTGAGTTTCGAACCTGATGTTGAAACATATTTCTGGTGATTTGTGAGTTGAAGTGTATTTGTGTTCATGAGATCCGGTACGTCAGACACGTTGGATGAGTGGATCACGCGATACAGCACTCACAAGGATGATCACATGTACAACGAAAGTAGAGATGATACTAAGGTGAATTGATGATACCAAAATGATGTTACAATCTAATGATAGTACAATCATCTCTCTCCCCCGTCACCCCCGACCCCGATGTCTACGACGATGGTTTATTTGGATCATTCTTAACCATCGTCGTGTCTTTGGATGACATCGTAAACCCAGTGATCAAGCCGATTATAGGTAGACTAAGCAGCACCAAAACAGCAAGAATCGTTGTGATGATCGACACCTTGTGTTCCTTCACCTTCTCATAGAATGTTGTCTTCCTCGGAGCGTTCCTACCCATCGCGAACCGTGGAGTCCCTGGCGGCCTCACAGCAGGGACCTGAGCCTCGAGATCGAGTCTGGGATGCCATCTGTTAGCTTTGGGACCAAGACATGAGACGGGAGGATCCCTAAGGTAGAAGGGGTGACTCACGTAGCACTGAGGCGTACTACACTCGGCTCAGGGTGCTGTGGGATTGTCGGTGTTGCCGTAGCCGGTGTGGATTGTCGGACTCGAGACACGGTTGGAGACATTGTGCGATGGTAGGATTGAAAAACTTCCGAGGAGTTGGATGAGAAGAGAGGTGACAAGGTGTCGATGATTCTTGCTGTTTTGGCTTGATCACTGGGTTCTTGGGTCGGGGGATCAGGGTGAGATGGTTGTGATGTTGATGTTGATAGTGATATTGATAAGAATGCCACATGAGTGATGATGTTGATGAAAAGAAAGAGAAGAAGAAGAAACGGGGACGAGGGGATGGGAAATATTTATGGGCGTCCTGCTCAGAGAATACTGTGCACCTGCTCTTGCCTTGTATTTGAGTGTCATATCTTAGAAAAGAAGCCTCGCTCATGAGAGAGGAGGGACATGGACATGGTGATTACCACGGGGGCTTCTGTTAGAGTAAGCGCGTACCTATGGAGGGCCATGCTGGACCTCGAGCTTGCTTCGGATCATGCACCCGTACAGAGCGCATGCTGCTCAATCAGTATCTATGTAGTTTCGTCTGACAGCACTGTAAGGCTGTATGTCAACTCACCTCTTGCTATTGAGATAATATCTCATATCTCGTGGCCTAATGCGGTGTCTAATTTGTTCTTCATCCTCAGCTGGTTCACTCGGCCGTCCAAGGCATCGAGGGTACAAGATGGATTGTCTGCTCCTGCATACCTTACCGTACCCTCCTTACCCAAGGTAAGATCGAGTGCTCGAATTATCAGCTGCACTTGAAGGAAACGTCACTGCCGTACGGGCTTTTAGTCGAGTGGAAAGTGTGACATTGAGACGTCAACTTCCCCTTGTGAACGTCGCTTTCAATGAGGTAGTATGCACAAACAGGGAGGGCAGTGGTCTGGGAAGCTACTCGGAAAGTCCCGTCATAGCCAAAGAATTGATGGGAGGTGCGGAGTTCACAAGACCAACTCATGCTGGGCAATCAAATTGTTTAAAGTTCAAATCTTTGTTTCACAGTGAACCAATATCTGTAGAAGGAGAATGGGAATCACTACCTTGTGACTGCTTGAACTAAGAGGTGTCGGCAATATGCCCGGAGGCACTGCTTAGTAGAATGCAGATGGATGTTCAGGCCGTCAAATTTCTTCATGCGAGTTGTATAAGGCCGCAGACGTATCTAAAAGAACCTTATACAGACAGTGTTCGATATTGCAATGGAGCTTCTACATTGATTTCATTGAATTAACTACCTATATGATATTACACGCCGAGATAGATTGGCCGATTCGGTCACCGAGAAGATTCATCAAATTCTACAACCATTTGACATGACGCGATACCCACAAAGGGTATGACGATGCATTTGGTGATAGTAGCTTCCTATTTCAAGCTCTGGCATGTGGAAGTCATATATAGCAAGAACAGACTCGGTGTTCAAGGATGGCACGTCAAAATGGTCATATGCACTTTCCTTTCATTAACATCATCTATTCGTTCCTCATCTCTCCAAAGGCATACGTCAACACCAGGTCGGTCCTTACAAATGAAACAACTATTTGCAGCATCTGATACTCACACATCTATACCTATATAAGTTGGAAGGTTCATACCGCTGCGCCAACCAAGAGAATTGAGTAACCAGGCAAAAGCCTCTAGCTCGCAGGGTAGATATCTCCCAGTACTAACATACACACCAATTCGCTATTCGGGTGACACAGGGTCTTAAACGGAGTGAGTACTCATGCGGAGGAGCGACGCAGTGTAATGCGTGCGGATTGGACAAGTCATACCAGGTGTGCTCCTTTTCTATTATGATTTAGATCTACTTGATGCCATATGCGTCTCTACTATTGACCGGCGTGAACATTGGAAAGGTGAGTAATTGTTGATGTATACAATGTATGGAACGGATATTGCGGAATTGTCATCTCTGGTTACCGGAGGGGGGGCAATTCACAGATTCAAGAGGGACTTCACTTCGAAATGCAGCCCAAGTACCTCGGTCAGGACGACTAATAATTATCTCCCCTCTCGTATGCCATTCTCGAACTAACTGGTGGCATAAATGTTGTCGAAGACCGCACAAAACGCAAACGTGAAGAACACTGATTGAATCGTTCTGCGTCTGGCTGTAAAATAGTTGTTGTTGTTGTTGAAATAGAATCGAGGTAATCTGAGAAACACGTAACGGCTAACAAACCCAAACATCATAGCCTCGTTAATATCTACAACCCCTCCACGCTTACGGCTTCTTTACGCAATAACTAGGCATTGGGTTCCAGCCAGCAG
This sequence comes from Xylariaceae sp. FL1272, assembly GCA_022432385.1. Lineage (NCBI taxonomy): Eukaryota > Fungi > Ascomycota > Sordariomycetes > Xylariales > Xylariaceae > Xylariaceae sp. FL1272. The sequence continues at coordinate 253,506 of JAJJXC010000066.1, forward strand.
AGCAGCATTCGCAAATATCTTTCTTCTGCGTATATAAAAAAAGCCCGCGGCAGTAATTTTTCCAGGGGTCAACTAAATTAGAGGAGATTTTTTTTAGGGGTCGTTTGAGTCAGGAAGTTTTATAAAAGGGCTAGTGTCTTGCTTACGTTATTTTTTAGAAAAAATAACTATACGCCGGCTAATTAAGCTAATCCGGAGTAATATATATATGTTATTTACTATTATATTTAATATTATAATTTATACATTAAATATTTTATATAATATATATAAATATTTTATATTAATCATATATTTACGTATTTAATAACTATATATATCGGTCGGTTGTTTGTATATTATATATATTATATAAATTATCGGTATACCGTTTGCTATTTTTTTAAAAAGTTGTTTTTATTAATATATAAACAATTATATAATATAAAGTATATAAAAAATTAATAATTAAAAAGTATATTAGTAATTAATGTTAAAATATATTAAACATTTATTAGTAAGTTATCGATAGTAATATATATAAATAGTTTTTTTATAAATAAACTATTTATATTTTAAAAATAGCTAAATTTATTATATTATAGCAAATAATATAAAAAAAAGGTATTAATAATTAATAATTATAAATTATATTAGCAATTAACGTTAAAATATATTAAACATTTATTAATAAATTGCCGATAGCAATATATATATATAATAGTTATTTTATAAATTAATTATTTATATTTTAAAATAGTTAAATTTATTATATTATAGCAAATAACGTAAAAAAAAGGCATATTAATAGCGAGAAAAAAAGGTTAAATATATATTAATAAATTTTAATCCAAATTTTTTTTTATATTTTTTTTTTTATATTTTAACGGCTTAATATATATTATAATTTTAAACTTTTTTATATTTTTATTATAAAATATAAACGTATTATTAACCCGGATTTAAACGTAATTATATAAAGTGTTAATTTAAATTTAAAAATAGCTTAATTTAAAAAAAATAATAATATATATAGTTTAGTTTTTAAAAAAGTAAAACAAACGTTATAATCGTTATAATTATAAAAATAATTAATAAAATATTAAAAAATTAATTTAACTTTTTAACAAAAACATTTTCGTTATTTGTTAATATTTTTAAGCTTTAATTAATTTAACGTTATTATTTCGGTTAAATAAACTAAAACCGTAATATAATTTAAAATTAATATAATAAATAATATTAATATTATTTTTATTAATAACTTAATTAAATATAAAACTAGGTTTGTTTAATTTTTTATTAAAAACTATTATTTATTAAAGTTTAATATATTAAATTATAGCTAATTTAACGTTATTTTTTCGGCCGTATATTTTAAAATTATAATACGTTTTAAAAAAAACGCTAAAGATTAATTGTTTTAAAACTAGCTTTTATTGCTATATATCGTGCTATTTAGTTTGTTATTTTTATATAAAGCTATTAAAAAAAATATTTTTAAAAAGAATCGAAACTATTTTCGCTATGTTTTTATTACGGAGTAAATAGATATAAAATAATGACTAGTATTCTAAAAAGTAGGTACAGAAGTAAACTTTTATCTATAGAGTAATTATCTAAAATGTGCGCTATTTAATTATATCGCCGAGTGTTCGGCAGAACTTCGGCGAGTTAATAGCGTTAATTAAGTAGCTTGCTTACTTTAGCTACATTAGTTAAAGGCTATAATAACTACGGCATACTTTTAACTTTTATATTATTTTTTCCCCTTTTAATACAAAGTTTGCACATTTATATTGTTTATAAATAAAATTAAAATCGTTACCGTATATTTGCTAATTAGTTATTATAATATAAACGTAATTATTCAAAATATAAAATAATAGTTAATAGTTAAATTTATTGCTATAAAAACTTGGTTATTAATAAATACGATAATTATGTTTTTTTTATATATGAAGCTTTAGGTTTTTTTTATAAATTTTTAAATCCTTATACGTTTTAACGTTTTTTATACTTTTTATTTATCGATTTGCCGTTTTATCGCCGGTGCTTTTTTTATTTCGTTTTTTAATTATTATTTTTTTATATATCTTTTTTTTTATATTTAATTACTATATTATTATCGTTATTATAAATTTTATTTATTTTATTATAACGTATTTTTTTATTAATTAAATAGTTAAAAATTATAAAGTTTTCGATTTTATTATTAACTATATAATAATTATTATTAAATTTAGGTTTTATTATTTTTAATATATATTTAAATTATATTTTATTTTATATTTACGATATTTAGTTTTTGCTAGTTTTTTTATTAATATTATTTACGTTTAGTTAATTAAAAATAAAAAAGCTTTTTATATTATTAGTTTTTTTTTTTTAGTAACTATTTTCCGACTAACTTTTTAAATCTTAAACTATTTTATTAACGTTATGTAACGCTTTATTAATTTTTAAATAAACACATTTTATAGCGTAAATTTTAACAGGCTTAAAAACCTGGCATAATACGTAATAATCGGTTAATATATTTACGTTTTTTAAAAAGCTTGCTTCGTTTTTTATAACACTATCGATAATTTAAAAGCCGAAATTATTACATATATTAATATTTAAAAACTTAGCATTTTCGTCGCCGAGTCCGCGGCATAAAAACGTTTAATAATTTTTAATATCGATTTAAAGCTAATATATAGTTTTTTTTTTTTTTTTTTTTATATTAAGCTAATTTTATAGCGTATATATAATAAAAAAAAAATTAATACGCCGATTGTCCTCCGATAATTAGCTAATTTTTAACCGATTTATAACTATTAAATATATATTTTTAAAAATTTATATATTTATATAAAACGTTTAAATTATAATATAAAAATTTTATTTATTGATAAAAAGCTTTTTAATTAAAAATTAAAATGCTTTAATAAAAAAGTTATTAAATTTATATATATAAACATAAAAATTTAAAACAAAAATAAAAAGTTCGGCCTTTTTACCGATAGTTTAGCGACTACGTTATAAAGCTTATCCGTATGTACGTTTTATTACATAATTAAGCGCCGCCGCCTTCTTTTTAACGCCGACCAATCGGCGGCCGTTTTACGAAAAAAAAAAACCAGTTACCCCGTTTAAGCCGCTTACTTCTGCCGGCTAACGTAAAGCTAACTTTTAATAAAAAGCGCGTTGTTTTTTAAGCGCCGATTAATCAGCTTTTATTAAAAAAAAAAAGCCGGCTACTTTATTTAAGTCGTTTATTTTTATTAATAAATATAAAGTTTACTTTATACCGAAAACGTTTATTAAAATATTTTCCGCCGTTAAAAAACATAAAGCTTAAATTAAAACTAAATTTAGTTTATTTTTTTCCGGTTAAACGCTAAAGCGTTATCGTTACACTTTTAAAATTATTAAGTTTAAACCGGTTATCTTTTTTAATTTAAGCACTAATGCTAACTAGTCGGCAAACAAGGACTAAAACGTAAAATTAAACCAAAATAATAAAAAACTTTTTAATAAAAAAATAATTTAAAAATAAAAAACAGCTTAAAAATAAAAACCAAAATAATAAAAAATCGTATAAAAATAAAAAATAGTTAAAAAATAATAATTTTATTAATAAACTTTAATTAAATTAACTTATTAATATAAATAAATTATATATATTATTTATATTTTTATTAGTTATAAGCCGATAACTTTATGTTTTTTCGTGTTTTAAATTTCTTTTTTTTTTTCTATATAACATAACCGAAAAAACGTAATTTTTTAAACTAAATATATAAATTTAAATCTTACCGTTAATCTTTTTATTTATTTTTTTATAATATAAATAATTAATTATCGCATAATTACCGATTGTTTTTTATATTTATAAATTAGGCATATTTAAAGTTTTTTAAATTTTAAAGTTTTAATTTCACTATAATATAAAAATTAGTCGGCGACGGTAAGCCGTCTTGCTTACGTAAAAACTACGTTATTTTATTTAATATAACGTTTTTTTTTTATATTGCGTTAATATATAACTTGCGTTTTTAAAATAATTAACTAATTCTTACGTATTATATTCCGTTAGCCAGCTTTTTTATTTTACCAAATATTCTTTTTAGCTTTTATTTTCCCAATATTTAACGATATTTGTTATTTTTTATTTTTTTTAGTTTTTAATAAAAAATAAAAATATAAACAACATAGTTTTAACTTTTTACTCTTTAAAAAATAAAACTAAAAACATATTATATTTTTTACTATATTTTTTTAATAATTAAACTTAATAAACTAACTTATTTATTTTTTATAAAATAATAACAAAAATATACGTTAATACTAATTTATAGCCGTATTTAAATCAAAAATAATTTATTAACAAACCGATTGTCTTTTTTTCGTTAAACTTCTTTAAAATATGCCGTTTATTATAATATTTAGCCATAGTTTTAGCTATTTTTGCCTAATACTCGGCGAGCAATTAGCAAATTTCTTCCGTTTTTTAAAGCCTTTTTTTTATTTTTTAAACTTTAAATTATAACCGTTTAAATATATATTCCACTATACACAAATTATACCTATATAAAGCTTTAAATAATAAATAACTAATTATTATATAAATTAAATTATTATAAAAAAATTTTATTTTTATAAATATTTAAACTTATTAATTAAGCTTATTTAAGCTAAAAATACGCAAATATTTTTTAAAAAACTAATATATTTATTTAGTTTAACCGTTTGTTTAAAAATGCTAAACGATAAATAGTCGGCGTGCCGTCTCCTTTTTTTCGCAATAATCTTTTTAAAACTAGCTAATAATTAGCTTATTTTTATTACTAACGATTTTTTTCAATAACCCAAATTTATATTCTATTTTTTTATATATTATTTTCGCTAAACCTACAGCATTAAAATCCTTAATTATTAATATAAACAAAATTAACTTTATAAACCGGTTAATAATTATTAAAACAACGTTATACGTAATACCGTTATTTTTTATATAAAAAAATAAACTAGTAATAAAATTTAAGCTAATTTTCTAAAAAAGTTCCCTTAATATTAGCAATAATTACAATTTTTTATACAGCTTATACTTTAGGACTTTAGCCTTATTATACGTTACGTAATTGCCGGTATATTAACTAACGTCTAGGTCTATATTTTTTTAATAAAACTTCTGGCGGAATAAGTTCGCCGTCTTATTTTTGCCTATATGCCTTACTTTAAAGTCATTATAATACTAAAAAATAAGCTGCCTTTTTAAAATCTTTTATATAAAAATTACTAATCGTTTACAAAATATAAAAACTTTTTAATAGTTTATATAATATTTTTTTTAAATACCGAAACGTTAGCGAACAATCGCCGCTAGTTCTATAACGTTTTAATTTTAGCGTTAAAATTTTTTAACGCGTTAATAAAATTTTTAAAATACAGTATTTTAAAAAACGGTTTTTTTTTGCGTATTTATTACCGTTTAGCCTTTTATTATAATTTAATCCGATATAATAAAACCTAACGCAATGTTTAGTTTTTTACGTTTTAAACAAAGTATAATTGTTATTTACGCTATATATAAACGGTATATTTTATATATACAGTTTTTTCCTTAGTTTTTCAAGCACCGCCGGAACTTGTTTATAAAATTAATAATCGATATAAAATCGTCCTACAGCCGAAATTTTTTGCTTAAACTCGGCAATACATTTCCGTAGTTAATTCTTTTTAATATATAGTCTGGCCTATAAAATAGCCCGTTAACAAGGTTCGCCGTGCCAAAACGATATTTTACAATAAAATCAAACTGTAATAATTAATATATTTAACGTATAAGTCTGCTATAAAAATCCCTTGCCGGCGAGTTAACAATCTTTTTTAATATTATATAATCTATATATACCGTAAAAACCTCGATAATACCTTTTAAATATTATTTTTAATATTTATATAATTTTACTATAACAAATAGTTTTTATTATTTTATAATTTATTTTATTTCTACGTTTATTAATTTACGTAATTAATAAGCAATAAATTTTTATTATTTATTATATAATTAAAATAATATTTTTATTACGGCTTTAATAAACATATCGGTTTTTATTTATATTTATAACGTTAAGTCTTAATGTTATAAAATAGTCGCCGAATAAAAAGCTTGTTTTATTATTTAAAAAGCTTATTCCGTTTTCTTTTTTTATTAAAAGTTTTTAAACTTTTTATCGCTTTTTAATAAAGCCGTAATAAATGTTATAATTTTCAAATACTTATTAATAAACTTTCGATTAAAATTTATAAAACTTATAAATATTTAAATATTGTATATTAACGTCAGTATAAGCTATATTTAAATAGTTTTTACTTTTTTTAAATCTATATATACGTTTTTAATATTTATAATAAATCTTAAAAACTCGATAAAACTCTAGAAAAATTTACATTTAAACCGTTTATAAAATAAATCGTATATTTATAATCGTTTATAAATTAATCGAAAATACTTTTTATACTTTTTTTTTAAATTAGAAAAAATTACGATATTATTTAAACAAACTATATAAATATAATTTACTAAACTTTTTAATACTTTATATATATATACTTAAAAAGTTGCCAACGCGTTAATAAAGCTAAAAAGCATTATTATATATTTAAAAAAGCTATAGCGCGTTTAAAAAACGGTTTTTTACTAATTGTTTTTTTTAATACGTATTTAGTAATATATGTTTTTTAAATCAAGTTTTAAAAATATTTTAATAACGTTTAATCAGTTAATCATTTTTAATATAAAAAATAAAAAATATTTATTTTTAATAGTTATTTTATTTAATTTATAGTAATTTATATATAAACGTAACGTTCCGTTTTTTTCCAACACAAATAATATAAGCGTTTTAACGTTTATTATAAAATAATAAATATATTCCGATTTTATATTTTTTTAAAAATCATCTTTCAAACATTTTTTAATAAGTTTTTATCATTAAATAAATAAAACTAAAAAAAACTTGCTTTTTTTTAACTAATTTTATTACATATTTTACAGTTTCGAATATTAGCAGCTTTTTTGCCGCTACGTTAGAGTATATTTGGCAGAACTTAGCTAAATAAGCAAATAAATCAATAGCGTTATCGCTAAAATTTCCGTCGTTTATTTTAAAAAATGGTAGTTTGCCGTTTGGCTCCGGCCTAATCGTTTTAATTTCCGACGTATTTACGACTACTTATAAGCTAATAGCTATTAAGTTTATAATATAGCTTTATTTACCGCTTATTAATAAGTCTATAAGATCTTTAAAGTTTAATTTTTTGCATTTACCGAAATATTATTTATAAGTTTTAATATTTAATAATAGGCTTAATTAGCTTATTTCGGGGTATAATAATAAATGTTTAAACGTTAACCGGTTATAATAAATTACAAAAAATATTTGTTTAAACTTTTTAATATATTTTTTACTATCGGTTATTTTTATATTAGTTTTATATATATTATAGTATATAAAAAGTTTGCTTATAATATTAAATAAAATCGATATAAATATAACGTATAATTAAAACTTTTTACGTATAAAGTTTTTACAAACTATATTAATACTAACGCCTATATCGAAGTCAATATTAACGGCGACTGCTTAGTGTTTATTTCTTAAATATACTTTAGTTTTAATCCGAAAAAGCTATTTTATCCCTGTTATTTAAAAAATATTTAAAATAAACTAAACGTCGTTTACTTTATTTTTACTTTTTTTAACGATTTAGATTTTAAACTATTATTGTTTAACGTTTATACGTTTTAAATTTAATTAGTTTTTTTTAATACGTTATTTTTTTTATCGTTTGTTTTTTTATAAAGTTTAAAACAGTTTTTAAAAATATATTCCGTTTTTTTACAATTATAGTATTTATAAAGGTTATATACTTTTTTAAACTTATTTTAATTAGCGTTATATCGCCAACTAAGCTTTTTTTTTTCGGGTCGTTTTTATAAATTATTTATTTAAACTTTTTTTCGATTTTTGTCAAACTTTTTATTTTTAATCTTCTCCGGCGGCAAAAAATTACGGTTTTTATATATTTTTTTTTTGCTTACGCGTTTTGTTTTAAAGTCTTATATACTTTAAATATATTTGGTTTTGTTAACCATTTTTATAAAATCTTTTAACAAAACTTTATTCTAAATTAAAACGTTTCCCAAATTTTTATTTAATTAATATTAATAGTAATAAGCTAAACGTTACATCGCCGACCCTTTAGTCGAGTTATTTTTAATCTTTTTAACCATCGTTAACCATTAAGTATAAAAGTTTTAAAAAAACTTTTTTTCGTTATATTAACCGTAATACATTTTTTTAAAACAATATAAAATATACAGTTTATTAATTTAAAGTCGATATTTAATTTCTATATAAACTTTCAAAAATTTATTAAAATATACTTCGTTATAAAGTCTTAATATTTTAATATACTATAGTATACGCGTTAATTATTTGCTATATTTACGTTAGTTTTAATAAAAACCTAATTAATTTAAAAATAGTTTATTTAACTAAGTTTTTAAAAGTTGCTTTTTATAATTACTGCTATTTATTTTTCAATTTATTAAAAAATGTTTTTTTTAGTAAGCGTTCGGCAATTATACAATAATGCTTTAATATTATTTTAACTACCGAAAAGTTTAACGTAAATCGTTAAAACCGTTTTAATAAAAACTTATTAACTTTTTGTTATATTATAAAATATTTATATAAAGTTTGCTTATTTATTGTAATAACGTAAACGTTTAATATAATAATATCCGTAGTATTAGCGTTTATTATATAAATAAAATACGTCGTTATTGGTATTAAAAAATTTGTTTAATAAGTTTAATAACGAACTAAAGTCTTTTTTTTGTCGTTTTTTAATAAATAGGCCACTTTTTTTTATAAAGTATTAAAAATGTTTTAACTTTTATTATTATTATAGTCGTTAAAAATACAGCTTTTATTTTCCGATAAGTCGTTTTTATAATTAAAATTAAATAGTTTTTTATAGTTATTATTAAAATTAAGGACAAATATTATTATTATATTTATTAGTTTTTTAACCGTGTTTTGCCTTAAAAGTTTAAGCGAGCCGGGCGTTAGTTTTTGTTTTAATTATTATTATAATTTTTTTTAATAATTTTTTATTAATAAAATAGCCGAACGCAATCTCCG